>JAWQUT010000104.1:1032214-1052214 GCA_033807755.1 Ellobium chinense | reverse complement strand
GGGTACTTGCTGTGAAGTCTGTATTGCTTTGTTTACCACCTCTTTAACTGAGTGCATTCATCTTTGCTTCTCGTACTAAAAATATAGTCAGCATGGGAGATCCTGTGAGAAATTGGCAAGCAATATACGATGAACTCCCCTACTCTCCATCGTAATTCGCAGAACGGTACTTTCGCTTGATCACAACATTTTTTTTTTAAAAATATATCAGCCTACTGCACTGTCTGCATAAAAGTTCCTGTAAAATCGCAACTCCTGTTAACAACAACGAATCTCAACTTTCCCAGGGAAGTCCTCAACACCTCGGCCTGAGTCGCAGATTTAGAGGCTTTTAGAGAAAAGCATGCGATTTCATCCATGGAGATGAAAATGACGTATAAAAGACGGGGAACATGAGCGGGAAATAGAGAGGGAGGAGTGGGGAGGGCCGGGCGACATTTTTTTTTCTTTTTAAAACTTTCGATTTTAAACTGTTGCTATTACAAATATTTTGTCCCAAACGTATTCATCTTAATATGTTACTGCGGAATGTTGGACAAAATCTTTTGAATATCCCTCCTTCCTCTCCCCTTCCCACTTTCCAGAAAAAAGCCCATATAATTGAGAGTATTATTAGACCACAAGAATTCGTTAGACAACAAAATTAGTGGTGTTCTCTCTCTCTCTCTCTCTCTCTCTCTCTCTCTCTCTCTCTCTCACACACACACACACACACACACACACTCATTCTTTCTCTTTCTCTCTCTCTCTTTCTCTCTCTCTCTCACACACACACACACTCACACTTTCTTTCTCTTTCTCTCTCTCTCTCTCTCTCTCTCTCTCTCTCTCCTTCTCGACTATATTGAAATGAGGGCCCGCGCCTCGTAACTCTCTATGCCAATTTTAAATCCACCACTGTCCCATCCCATTCCCTTATCTCCAGTGCCGCCGCCCCTGTGCGGATCTGCACGGTAGTAAAGTCCAAACTGATCGCAGATCGTGCGGGGAATAATGTTGATTGCAGAACATTATATTTATCATAACAAGATTTTGCTTCTCCGGTCTCACAGGGATTCAATTAGTGTGGATGGCGCGGCATCGTCCCAACCAGTTTGCCTGTCTCTCCTTATCACTCTAGACAGGGGTGTAACCAGAGAGCTTGCTGAATGGGGGAGCGGGGATTGGACCACTCTACCCATAGTACCTCATATGCAACTGTTGTTTGTTTTTTTTTTAATTTCGTTTGTTTCAAATTGTATTGATACAAGAGTCTCGCTGGTTCCCTGTTGTTTGGGTTTTTTTCTTTTTTTGGTGGGGAAGAGTGGGTGAGGGTCTAAAGTGTCCCATGTCTGCCTCCCTATTCTGGAGGGCTGGCAAGGTCCGAGCTGTCTTTCTCTATCTGACGCAGGGGGTTGACAAGTCAGCCCCGTGAGAATAGTATCATACCAGCAGGATAATAATAAAGATGCAGACAAGCTTTTGGTTCACAGACTGTCTAATTCGTCTATTCCCTGACGAGTTGTATATTTTCTTGCTGGAGACGTGGCGATGGTGAGTGGGAGCGGAGCGGAGCGGGGCAGCCTTGGAGGAGGGAATTGTTAACAGACAGCTGGACGATTGATGAAATTTCTGATTGTAAGAAGCGTATGTGTACGGCAATCACTACAGACATATACAGCATACATTACATTTATAAGGATCCCCTCGCATGTAATTACATTGATTAACAACATTCTAGCCTCTAAAGACACTATTTAAAAAGAATATAGTATCCCACCATAATGCAGGTGGGGCTGTATTTGACACACATTATATACCCTGTCGTCCCACCATTAAAATATCTGGAAGTTTGCAAGAAATTCTCTTATGGACTGAAGGTGTGCGATTCTGATTCCTTGTGAGTCAGTCGTCTTCATTACAGAAATCCACGCCGCAATTATGGCTTTCAGACGCCGCTGATGTCTTCTTGAATACTGCGTCATCACTGGTGTGAAGCTGTAAGTCGATCGCACAGTGAGTTCTAGTGTGAATTCCAGTGTGCCCTATTTTCATTCTGCTGAAGAATGTAGTTTTTTTTTTTTTGGTCCAGTTCATATGAACTGGGAAAGGCTCCCTCTTCCCTCCCCTCCTCCCCCCTCTCCCAGTCATATGCAGGAAGGAACGAGCTCTCGGCGCACATTCAATGTATTTTTAGAGGTAGGGGGAGACGGCGGATTTTGAAATTTAAGGGGCCAGTGGCGCTATCGCGCGGTCCTGAGAGAAGACAGAATGGGTAATGGTTACTTGTGTAACAACGGAAATGGTATGAATAGCATCTGACAAATTGGACAGTTCTGTTTGAGTGTATAACCAGCCAGCATAATATATATAATCATGTTATAATGCGAGCAATAGCCCAAGCTATGAATGTAATAATGCTGGACGTGTCGCCAGTAAAAAGACTTTCTAGTCTGGTTTATTTTCTGTAATTAGCCTATATGAATCTCTTCTGTTCTTTCTCGCTTTCTCTCTCGCGCTCTCTCTCTCTCTCTCTCTCTCCCTTCTCTGTCGCTTACGTAATAATTACTTTTTTTTCTTCTTCTAGGTCACTTTTTTAAATCGTTCTTTTTGCGTGTCTGCCCCTCTCCTGTAACCCTCACGTAATCAGCAACCATTTCCCCCATGTCAATTTCAATTTTTTTGTTGTTGCTGTGGAGATTTTTGGGCAGACACTTAGGTCGTTTAAAGAACATGCATGAGGTTATCTTAAAACAATTTACATAGATCTTATGAGAGTGATTTCAGAACTTTAAAGATTTCTTTTTAACCCCCTTCTTTTTTTGAGAAAATGAGCTTTGAGTTACCGGTACAGCTCGGCAAGTTATGTGCCTCTGTGGATTGTGTTTCCTCAAAACAGATTCCCCTTCCATCGGCAGGTTTCACCTCCTCCCACTTCCAATTCCGGTTTCCTAACAGGATGAATCTTTAGATATGAAGATGCTATCAGCACCTGGCATAAAAGTATGCAGTTTTAAATATTTCATATAACATCAAAAAACCGGTCATGGAGAGAAGGAAATTGGCTGGATTTGAATTTCAAAGGCTTAGATATCTAAAATACATTTGTAGGCTTAGAATAGGTAAGTTTTAGCCACTCAGGTATAAACTTTGTGGTTGTTGCTAAGTGGGTAAGGTTACCCTGTTTACTGTGTGAAAAAGCCTAAAATATTAGGTAGCCCGTTTCACTGCCTAACTTCTCAAAATATAATTAGTTTAGGGGCGTTTTTGTTTGTGTCAAAATTTGAAGGAAGAGCTAAACAATTTGTGTGGAATGTATTTTGGCATGGGACTCTTGGATAAGTTTATGAGGGGTGTAAAACCTTATAAGCTAATAGTGGAGAAAATAAAAAAAACATAGGCATCTTCATATCTTTATTTCAAAACTATTATCCACTCCCCTCTTCCTCTTCCATGAACCCTGTGCTTTCCATCGAATCAAGTGTTTAGCAAGTTTTAACGTCTTTTTATTCCTGCCCGGACAGTGCTTGACGGTATGAAGGCGTTCAACATTACATGTAACTATTGACAGGTGAAACAGGACAGATTAGACAGTACATCTTCATAGGCAATTAGATTACCAATATATATATACATAATGTACTTCCAAGTTGCAAAGAATGCAGAAGTGAAGATCGCATGTGCCGGCCATCTTTTATATGTATTGTATTAAATTATAGTTGTGGGTTTTTTTTGTAATAGTCATAATAAATCTAGATATTTTATTTATCACTTTCACGCCTCTCCCAGTTTCTTCTCCAGTTCTGTCTTCTTTTCCAAACAGGAGATTTTTTCTTTTAATTATAGCATTCCCCAGTTATTCCCTCCCATCACTTTGATATATAGTATTCCCCCTTATTTTTCTTCCATCACTTTGATATATAGTATTCCCCCTTCCTTTTCTTTCATCACTTTGATATATAGTATTTCCCCTTCCTTTCCTCCCATCACTTTGATATATAGTATTTCCCCTACCTTTTCTCTCATCACTTTGATATATAGTATCCCCCCTTCCTTTTCTCTCATCACTTTGATATATAGTATCCCCCCTTCGTTTTCTTTCATCACTTTGATATATAGTATTCCCCCTTCCTTTCCTCCCGTCACTTTGATATAAAAGTATTCCCCCTTCCTTTCCTCTCGTCACTTTGATAGTATCCCCCCTTCCTTTTCTCTCATCACTTTGATATATAGTATCCCCCTTTCCTTTTCTCTCATCACTTTGATATATAGTGTCCCCCTTTCCTTTTCTCTCATCACTTTGATATATAGTATCCCCCTTTCCTTTTCTCTCATCACTTTGATATACAGTGTCCCCCTTTCCTTTTCTCTCATCACTTTGATATATAGTATCCCCCTTTCCTTTTCTCTCATCACTTTGATATATAGTATCCCCCTTTCCTTTTCTCTCATCACTTTGATATATAGTATCCCCCTTTCCTTTTCTCTCATCACTTTGATATATAGTATCCCCCTTTCCTTTTCTCTCATCACTTTGATATATAGTATCCCCCTTTCCTTTTCTCTCATCACTTTGATATATAGTATCCCCCTTTCCTTTTCTCTCATCACTTTGATATATAGTATCCCCCTTTCCTTTNCCCCCATTCCTTTTTTCTCATCACTTTGATATATAGTATCCCCCTTTCCTTTTTTCTCATCACTTTGGTATATAGTATTCCCCCTTCCTTTACTCTCATCACTTTGATATATTATAGTATTTCCTCTTCCTGTTCTCCCATCACTTTGATATATAGTATTCCCCATTCCTCCCCGCCCATCACTATATATAATATTCTCCCGCCCTTCCCTCCCACCACTTCTTCCTCCTCCACCCCACCCCCACTCCCCAACTTGCCATTCCGCTTCTAGGCAAATTCTCTTCATAGCGGACCACCAACCACTTCCAACGCATGTCCAACTCTCTTTCTAAACAATGTAACTCCTTACAAAAAGATAATTGCATCCTTCCTTCACCCCCCCCCCCCCCCCCNCCAGCTCACCTCCCCACCTTTTACTCCAATTCCAAACGAACCAAGCATAGCATGATCTTCGAAAACATGCAACTCTTATATCTCTTTTATGCAGTCATTTTTCCATCAAATTCCTTGCCCTCATATCACCTCATCCTCCTACTCCCCCACACACATACACCCAACTCAACCTTACCCCTTCTTTCTTCAAATTAAAGCATCGACAACAAAGTTTCCTCTCAATAACATCTTATCTCAGTTTCACAACAAAAAAAAAAAGATAATTCACCCCTTAGGATCATGCAAGTTTACTCTTGCATACACCCTGTTTATATTGCGGTTCGCTTGACCTACTAGAAGTATCGGCTCATTAACATCCTCAAAGGCATGAACTTAATTCTCCTTGGCCATCAAACGCCGAGGGAATTCAAAAGATCAAAACCTTCCTTTAGGATTTTTGTGTCCACTTCATTACTCGAGAGCTGGCGAAGAGCGAAGTGTTTACTGTAACGGAAAACTGTGACACCTCCAGAAAATGCATCAATTCACAATGGAGGTTTTTATTCTTTTTTGGCTGCGTTATCTTGACCAGTTCCAGTGACCGCCTCCGGCCCTTTTCTCTCCCTCTCATTTCATTCTCTCTCTCTCTCTCTCTCTCTCTCTCTCTCTCTCCTCTCTCTCTCTCTCTCTCTCTCTCTCTCTCTCTCTCTCTCATCAGCTTTTATCCAACCTTTTGTCTTTCTTTTTCAGTCGTTATCCTCTTATTTGCTCTCAGCGCATGATTCACGTTTCTTTTGCTCCCTTCCTCATCCTCGCTCTTTGACCTCTCTCTCTCTCTCTCTCTCTCTCTCTCTCTCTCTCTCTCTCTCTCTCCCCTTCTCTTTCTCATTATCTCTTTCTCTCTTTCTTAACTGCTATCCGATCTTCTGATCCCATGTGAACAAGCTTTTACTCTCCATCTCTCCATCCTTCGCTTTTTTTTTAATCCTTAATTATTTTATACAACCCCTCATTCTCCCAATTCTATTTCACTTATAATATATCTCTAACATAATTTTCTCTCCATTCCAGATTCGTTCATTTCCTTCCTCCAACTCTCCAAATTGACCACCTAAAAAAAAAAAAGCTTATATAAATTTTCCTATTTTCTTTCTATTACTCCCACCTTCTCTCTTCCATTTCATTTTCTGCCATCTTCCTAACACGTCTTCAACGTGTGCGTCTCCTCGCACTTTCTAACACTCTCATTCTTCCTTAATCCACCCCCAACTCCACCTTGCAACTCAACTCCAATTTTCGCTCCCAATCCCACCCCTACTCTCGTCACAACTGCTTCGATTCATTAATTCTCTCTCAATATCAAAGTTCTTTTATTCTTTGTCACTTAATATAAATCTCCGTTGTTGTTTTTTTTTTTGATATTGAGTTCACCTCACTCCTCATTTCATTCTCTCATTTTTAATTCTTCCATCATTCATTCTCTCGATCCACCTTTATCCCATCCGTACGCGCGCTGGTGTGTTTATGCGTGCGGGTGATAACATGTGAGCCAGTTGCACCATTCTCGTTTCCCAGAGCGGTTAGCAACTGGTCAAGTGCACCCCGAAAGAAATAAGAATATCAAACTGCAGCCCCTTACATAATATGTTGTGTCAATCTTTGTATATTTTGCACATCAATGAACACAGTTCTGTGTTAATCAGTCAATGCAGTTATCATGCACGCGATGAAACAAACAAACAAAAACAGACAGACAGACAGACAAACAGACAGACAGACAGACAGACAGACACATGGATACACTGACAGACACCCCGACATACACACGGTCAGACACAGATAAACAGACACACTGGCGGGTGGGCGGGCTAGTAAGAGGATGTATGGACTGACAGATAGGCGGACAGACTAACAGGCACAGGGAGAGAAGGACAGGCGAAAATAAGAACAGATGGAGGAACAGAAAGTTCTGTTTCTCTCTCTCTCTCTCTCTCTCTCTCTCTCTCTCTCTCTCTCTAATATATATTTTTTTCCCTATTTTTGGTGGTTGGGGTGCGGGAAGGCAGGGGTGGGGAAAGAGGGATGAAAATACAAAGAAATGAAATATGTCCTCCTCTTTGGTTTTCAACTTGAGGCAGGTCAGTCAGGTCAGGTCAGGTCAGGTCAGGTCCGGCCAGGTCCGGTCAGGTCCTAAGATTTAGCTTGAAAACAATGTCTTGAAACATATTTAAAATGATATAAGAGGTACACGGAAAGAAGAAATTAATATCAAGAAACTTGTTGTTTTTTTCTTGTTGTTGTGGTGACCATATTGAATATTTGGCAACTTCATTTATTCCCTTTTATAAAAAAAAAAGTATTCAAATTACATCTCTTAAACTTATTAAGTGATTAATTTTCAATAAACAGAGCGGTAATAATATTACCATTTTATTTTGATGAGAAAATAAGGTATCTGAGGGTCTTCGTCAAAAACACACAACAGCTAATCCTCAGATAAAATTACGTTGTCTCATAACTGAAACAAAAACCAGAAGAAACGTTTTTCTTAACTCACTAGAGTGTCCAGCTGAAATATTTCGTTCGGTAATTCACCGGAATATTGCACGCATTTGTCCAAGCTCTTGATACATTTATATCATTTGTGAGAAAGTTCGTGTTTCTTTCCCAACAACAGCCAAGTTGGGACTTTTGCACCGGACAATACCAGTGACAAAACCGATAAAAGTCAATATTTTTTACCGTCGTTTAGCAAGTTCTAACTCGATAAACTGTATTCTTTTATACAGTATAGCACATCCCCCAAAAGAACCTAGTTCCAAAGACTCGCTTTGCTAAACGCAATTTACGAATAGGAGACAGACTGTTGCACCTCCTGAAAAATTTGGACTTTGGCGTTCATTGGAGTGCTGCACCAAAGCAATGAACTGAATAGTGTACGCGCCATAGGTATCTGAAGAGAGAGTCCACATCTGGAACGACTTCTTTAAGTCCAACTCAAATAATAATTATCTGCTGGGATTGGGATGATGAAAAAAAACAACAACCAAAACACCGAATATTGGACATTATTTCTTTTGAGAATTCCGACAATTTTCCATTGTGAAATGAGCCTCTGGTAATTTCGCAACAATTTTTTTCAGATTTCTCTGTCTGTGTCTCTCACATTTCTAAAGTACTTTCCCATTAAAGCTTAAGAGCTTTAATCGACAGGTTTTATGTTGAACATTACGTCCTGAGGGGATACGGCAACTCAGCCAATACAACCAGACAGGACAACCCATCAGTCCCATTTCTGATTTGTCGCCACAGTTCCAGAATCCGTCAATGTATTGATAGTAAGCCGGTGAAAATTGTGCCCTTATCAAACCCATTATTGGAACATGGCGCCAGCGGTTTTCATATTTTTGGGTTTTTGTTTTTGTTTTTTTTGTGGGGAGACCGTGCACAGAATTTGCAAGTCAAATCAGTGTCAGGTTTCAATGCGTGATTCAAGATATTGAACGAGCTTTTTACATGCAGACAGATCTAAAGTGTTCATTCATTGAAGGGTCTTAAAGGGTAGGCGGGAGAGACAGATGTAAGGAGAGACACAAAGACACGCAAAGGGACACGACAGCGTGGGAGTTATCCTTTAAGGAGGTTAAAGCAACCAAGGAGGAAAAAAGAATAACATTTCTCTTTTGCGAACAAGAAATCGAACGGGTCGCACTTTTCTCAATTCTTAAAGGGATTGTTAAGTAAACTTCGGCCCCATGTGCTTCCGTCAGTCGATCTCCGTCCATTATTGAACAGGTTTTTGTCTAGAAACTAGTGACATGCTGTTACAATAATCAGACCGAAAAAAAGAATAACAATAATAATAATACACTGAAAGAATCCACAAACGGTTCCCAAAATATCATATTTCTCATTTTTCTCTTGTCATGTTTTTTTTTTTGTTTGTTTGTTTATGGTTGAAACAAGAAGACAAAAGCACTCATGTGAAGAAATACGGATTATGCACTAAATTTCTCTGCAGTCAAAATTATCATCTCATTTCGAGAACCATCCATACTATTTTTTAAACACTAATTGTGCACCCCTGAAATTTGGCAGGTTGTTGATAGGCCTGGCGCGAAAATTAAAACTCAATGACCAGGTATTAGAAGAATAAGGCTGAACATGATTTATTGAAAAAAAAATCGCAAACCACATAACGACGAGCGTTACAACAGGAAATGCGTCATAAGGCTTAAAAATTATTAACAGCAGCTGGCAGTTTGTGAAATAATGTTAGACATAATGGATTTTTGTTAACACAACCATTGTCCAAAACAACACACTCTTATTCAGAAGTCCCAACGATTCTTTTCCTTATTTAACAAAAAAAAAGACAAACCGGTTAACTTGTTCTTCTGATAACATGCCCACTATCGCTTGGTTCAAAGGGTTGGTGTGTGATTATGGTTCCACTATATTTAAACCAAATTCATATTCTCAGCTTTAACTCACCAGTAACCACTACTTCATGCCTACTGTACTTTCATGCCTCAACCCCTCCTTCATTTCCCTTGAGTTTTGTTTTTTTTTACTTCCTTCTTCTTCCATTCGTATTCTTTGTCCCATCCCCGTCCAACCTAATCAGCAGCCGTTCTTATTTCTGACATTGTAACATCAGACGTAACAATGGATAAATCAGAAAGTCTACTCTCCTTGTCGCGCTGGAGAATGGCCCAAAATTGTTATATGTCTGGTCGGGCAGAAATTACACCAAAACACGCTGAAGCGAAAACTCCAATAGCTAGAGGGCACCGCTGGGCCGATATCCTAATTTTTAGGTATCGCTATAATCACTGAATCAGCTCTGGTTATCAAAAATATTGATTCTATTTCGATTCTGATAATCTTTTCAGCAAAGGCTTTTCAATCTCTTTCCATAACCTCCGATACTTTCGACACCATTCAACAACTACTGCAAGGACAGGCAAGGTAGTTCTGACACACAGAAGCCTCTGCAGAAAATACTGAAAATCTAGATCTTGACTTTCGATACTGATTTCGAAAATACTGGGCATCGATACTAAAATGCGATACCATCCACCACCGTTCGAGGGTAGTGGTTACCCACAATGCCACGTCAATCTCCCGAAATAGCGGAAGACGACCTGATATTTTAGATAACGATACTCTGAATTAAGTACTTCATGTCAAGATAGTATAAGACTATACTGTTTCCAGCAACACGTTAGAGTGAATCCGTGCCATCTATTCACAGATCAGCTTGCATGTTAACTCCAAAGTGCTTCATAGTTTCTTTCTGCGTAAATGAACTTCCGTATTTGGCTACCCTCTCACCACATATTATATCACACTGCCTTTCAAAAGTGCATTCTTTAACTTTTGAACTCATAATACCATTATACCGGGCAGTTCCAGTATTTTGTCTGTGTCACGAAGACTATTACAACAGGAAAGCAAATGATATGGATGAATACAGTATCACATTCCACACATTAGAAGTTATGCACATTTTTATACAATTTTCGGCATAATTTTAGGCACACACATTTTTGTGCTAAATCAAAACCTTAAGAACTATGTTTAAGAAACAACTGATTCCATGGAGACTGGTAACTTAACACTTGGTTTTAAAAATGATGCATATTTTGTATCGTGGTGTGTGCGTGCGTGTGTGTGTGCACGTGACGATCACTTCATCTGGATTACATGATTTTTTTTATATTAATGTTAACAGAGCAACTGTAGGAAGTGAAAGCGTGTCTCGTTTGTGATTCTGTAAAGCGCTTTGAACCTTTGGAAAAAGCAGTTATATCAAGTAACTTTATTATTATTATATTTCATGCAACTAAAATCACACTAGACTGTATAATCCCATATTTCTCCAAATTTTATCTATATAAAATATGACCTTCTCCATTAACACGAGTAATACGTTCTGTCCGAATAGCTCCAGTGCGAGGGAAATCAGGGCTACGTTTGCTTGGTCTTTACTACGTCGCGAAAGGGATCGTCCTTGTATTCTACAAGCAGTCTGTAAGAAAGGGCACGTTGTCGCTTGATACTAGTCTGTCACAGTCAGGAAGAGTGTGCATCTATTAGAGGTTTGTTAAAAATATGTCGTCTTCTGGCAAAACCGAAAAAAAAATACGCGCAGCAATATGGCGGCCATCTATGATTTCAAATGTAGAAGGGGAACGTCTTATCAACGGCTCTGTGTCGGAGGAGGATGTCGCAAGAATCAACGGTGGTATGTAAGCTAATAAATGAGACAAAGATATACATATATCATACATCACTCGCAAGTCAGTGCATTGTTTTCTGTCTCTTCTGCATTAGTCGCAGCCATCTTAACTTGCTTTGATACGTCAGCTGCCATTGAAAAGGTGTGGCTTCCCATTTTGTCAGATTGCAGAAACCAAACAAACTTAACTTCAAAGAGTTAAGACTTTCTATCAGTTGCTCAACACTCGCCAACTTCCAGTCTGTGTATCATGTAACTCTGGCGTCACGGATGACCCAAAATTGGATTGGCACCTTCGCACCTCCCTTTCATGCGCTCCAAAGTAAACAAACGTCTGTGTTTTGCAAGAAAATTGAGTTATTCGAGGATCAACATGTTCAACCCTACAGCAGTCACGTAGATAGATTGCCATGTCATGGTGCTTCGTATCAACTGTTTGGGGTGGAGCTACAGACAGGAGGCTCAGAGGGAACCATCCAAAGTTACAACGAAAATTTTGAAACTAAAGGATATTACAGATATAAACATGTTGAGAAAAAAATGTTCGAAACATTTATCGCATATTCCAGCTTGTGAGCGTAAACAGTCATCACATTTCCTCATTATGCCATATCAGTTTGTGGTGTAGTCACAGGGGAACATCGTATCTGCCATCGATAAGGCAGTACCATTTACCATTATTTTGTTGCAGACAGTGCCGAATGCAGATGTAAATGGCGACATGCTGATTTGGTCATAATATCGTCATAGCTGCACATCTTGCCTTCTTCTGTTCATTGTGAGTATTTCTAGTGCACGGTATGATCTAGGTAGGTCACTGAATAAAAGTAAAACCACACCAGGAACATTTTTATAATAAGATCTACATAATAAATATATTATATGTGTGGCACTCAGTTAAACAAGGAATTTTCTCACTATTCAGCCATGTCCATTTGGTCCTAATGCACTCGACGACACGTGACCGGATATGGTACTGCGGTAAAAATTTTATTTTCTGTGACGCCAACAGGTCTAGACTCCAACTTTTTAAAAAGTTTACCAACTTAAAAAGCTGTCCGTCTCCACCCATGGAAACTTCGTCGATAAAAAGTGGATTCCGTCTCCAAAACTGAAAGTGATCGCTTGGGAAATAATCCTCTATGGAGATTGATTACTACAAGACTATCACAACCTTTTACACTTGTCTCGCTCACCAATAAACCCGCAGAGATACTTTTTTTTTTTTTTTTGCTCTTCCTCTTCTTTGTCTGTTTTTCCTTCCATCCTTAAAAGAAATATTTGCCGAGCAAAAAAAAAAAAAAGAGCTCGGTTTCTTTTACTCTGTAGGTTTATGAATCCATCTCACTGACCAACGACGACTTTTACAAGTCTAGCTCTGGGTTTTATTTAAAGACCTGCCCGAGATATAAAAAGAGAAGAGGGGCATGATGGGACACGTCAGTTATTTGACATTATTCTTATGCTTCACGTCTGGATGCTATTTTTTTCCCAAAGCATTTCAAATCGTATTCAATTCAATTCAATTGTTTATTCCCATTGTAAAAAGTTTACAAAAAATGGGTAACAGTATTGAAACTTTGAAGATCGCTAGAGTGCTGTCGCTCTGAACGTTAAATAAAAAGGATATGAAAAGGTCTAACGTTTGAAGTATGAAAGCATAACTATCTGAATCGAGGCAGTGTCTGTGGCCATTTGTAGGCGAGGCTTCCTTTATGACAGTAACGACCGGATAACAAAGCTTTAAGGATCTACATTATATCTTACCTCTTTCCCCACTTTCAGACTACTCAGACTGTGATGTACAGTCACACACAAAGACCACTGTCAACAAACTATACGCATGTTATACTCGTATACTGTAGATCATAACTTCTTTTAATACTAAACTTTTATCGCACAGTGTTTTTATACTGCATGTGTATAATCAATAGAACTGCATGATGCGAGTTTTCTCTGTGAATTTCATGTACTCCTTTCAAAAGTCAATACCGTTGTTTCCTTTTCTTCACCGGTTTGTTTCAAAGCATCTCTACGACGCCCATGAAATTGCTACCGTCCGTCAGTGTTGTGGCTAAAAGTACATTGGCCATGTCAAGGAGTGCTCAGAAAGACCTCTCTTTCACTACCAGTTTCACAAGTTTCACATGTTCATTGGCCATGCCCAGACCCTACCTGACGTAATCACGTTTCATGTAATCAGCTCTATCAACCCCCCCTCTCCCCTCCCTCCTAACCCTTAGTCTCCTCCAAGCCAAGTTACGATATTTTTGTGGACTCTGTTGTTATGGCTTCAATGTAAAGTGCAAGAAAAAGTACTTGTATGAAGGAATTTTTAATGAGGCTGTTTATGTGCCGTTATTTTGTGAGAAGAAAAAGACAGGTAAAGCACGTGGCCTTTCTCCCACGCACCTTCCCCTCCCCCCTCCCCCCTTCCCAGCACACTCCTAACCCCATCTATATAAGGGCTACACGATCGTGCACGCCTTAAAAGACTCTCATATGATTTCCTAGTTTGAATCGGGTGCTGAAACTCTAGTCAAACTGGATGCGTCACAGTCAGAGTAGTGATGGCGCGTCAAGATGGGCTCAAAACAAGAACAAATTATCCACAAAATGGCGACAAGATCTAGAGCGAATCCTGAACGTACATACCAATAGGCCATTCTCAGTTATTAGGCATATACGGTCATCCGGGCATCGCCAGCGACATCTCCACCGATCATTTTTTCCGTTTCTACTTGTCCATTGTAAAAGGAATATGACTGACTGATATGGTCTGTTACATTAGCTTTTATTGACTGATGCATCTATTACTTTCAAAAACAATATCTGTGGCCGTATGCATAATTCACACATTAGTTAACGTATTGCGTTAACCACAGTGGACACTACTATTACTAATGTTTTGGGAGTTTGTCATGGTTACCGCGGTGCGTTCACTAACTTAGGGATTATGCATATTATGGCCACTAGTGTGGCAATCGCACTACTAGTCTGCTTCAGAAAGGAGCTTCACTGGAATTGACTAACTAAGAACATCTATGGCCCATAATTGCGGTGTGCGGTAATATTCTTGCAAGTATGACTCCTAGGTATAATTACTCTTTTGTTACTCCTCTGTAATTATTGACGTCAGAATTGATCACGTGATGTCAAGCACCGCGCATAATGGCGGCGACACTAGTACTGCATAGTCTCGATTGACAAGGGTCATCCTGACCCTGTGGCTCTGATAAGTTTTTGGCCCTCAGAGACTCGGATTTGACAGGAGCGGGACCGAAAACAAGCTCTCTGATTGATAAAGTGGATTTCTATTTCAGACCAAGGACGAAAAGAGATTATGAACATGGCAGCAAAAAGTAGGTCATGAGAAGGGCCAGGAATACAGAGCCGAAATAGCCCAATAATGAATGTGCTGATATACGAGGCCAAAATGAAATATTCAGTCTAAATCCCAATGAAAGGCCAAAAGATCTACTGTATAAAACTTTGAACGTCCTAAAGTATCACTTCGACAATGCGGGATTGTTTTAAATATGAACTTTCATAACGTGATCAGAGACTTTTCAAGTGCGGAAAGCAAGGATGGGAGGAGAAGGGGGAGGGGGAAAGGAGAAAAAGGACGTCCTGATGTTTGAATCCTGTTGGTTTTCTCAAGCATCGCCACACACTCAATCGTTCGATTAACAACAAGGCTGAAACATTTTTTTTCTTCAACAACAGCCACTTTACCTCAATGAAAACAAAATACGGTGCTTCAAATGTTCTACACTGAAACATTTTCAGCGACATCTACGAAATGTAACGCACACAACTAATTTCATTGGCAGCCTTCGGCGGTATTTATTTTTCCTTTCTTTTTCTTCTTCCTCTCCTTCTTTACGAGTTAAAAAGGGCATCCCATACCCTCCATGTATTGATTTGCTCACAAAGCAATTTCCAAAAACTACCGCGTGCCACGACGGAGTGGATTGAGAAGTGAGTAAAAATTAAATCTGTCTCGAGGATGGGAGTGAGAGACACTCTAGACGTCATGCATTGAAAGCGATGCCAGACTTTATATGCCGTTACAGAGAACGCTTGACCGAGTAAAGAGAGGAGAAGACGTTTTAAAACGGAGAAGAAAAGATAGAGCTATGCAGAAAATACCCGCACAATCAAACAAGTACAGATAACCAAAGTGAATGATTGAATACTTTTCGCCGAGAGAAAGGGTGTGAAGACAGAATATGTGTTTAAGAATCTTTTTTTAAATCAAACAAATTTGTTTTTATTCAGATATGCTTGAAAACTAGACAGAAAAATAACTTTACTGATGTCAGTGAAAAGGGACAAAAAATAGAGCTTACGAAAAAAAAAGGTTTCAAAACTGGTGATGTGATGAGGGAAATATTGGGTAAAGAAAATAACAGTGACACACTAGCTATACGTAACAGTGTTGAAACGAGAAATGGGTTTTAAAAAAAAAAATTGTGGTCTTGTTTTAGGCCACTGGAATCATACACATTTATTATGTTTGCGTCACGGGTTTACACTATACGTTTATCTAAATACCGAAGGCCCTGTTAGTACTAAGAAAAACTTGATGGCAGAAAGGCAGGTTTTGAAAATAAATGGCCTTATTTGAACAATGAAGATAAAATGTCTAGAGCTTCCACTGCAGCGAATTATCCAGGAATCATCGCGTCTGAATAGAGCTGTAACAAATCCGTCTTTTGCATGACTCACTCTTCAGAACTCTCCTGAGAATACACGGATTTGAATATAGAAACTAGCTCGGTAACATGCACGCAATTCTGTCTGAATCTTCTATTTCTATTATGACATGGCCCACGCACGGCTCTCCATGCTTGTAATGGGCCGTAAGAACAGATGGTCTTGGTTAAATAAACCTTGCGGATAACATGCAATTGTTCAGGAATAAGATGTTACAGTTTACATCTTCACGTTTCAAAAATCTAATTTTGTGTGTCTTGTATTGAACATAAACATAACAGGTTTCACTTCTCGTCCCAATTTTACGGCGATTTTTTGTTTTCTTTTGGCGCCAGAAATGTGTGCAGAATATCTAGAGATTGCGTGGATAGTGACATGGGTGTGTGAGATCTGTTATCAAAATGACAAGCTTCATAGCCTAAAAGATGGGTTTGAATCTCTGGAATACAGATTCACATTCAAAATCTTCATCATCTCTGTAACTTTATAACCTATACAGGTAACTAGCAACCAGATCGACTTTTCTCCTTCATTAACAGACAGACAAGCAACACTTGTTTGTGTCTGTATCTTCAAGATGCTGAAATTCTCGGTTTCAAAATTTGAAAAGAAAAAGTCATGATTTATATAAAGCAAAATGATATATAGGCGTGAAGCGTTGTCTGCGAGCTGTGCCATATGCGAGTATTACTGGTACGCGTGACTTCATAGATGAAAGAACAGCCCATAGAAATGATAAGAGTAAGGCAAACAGAGATATTATGCTCATTCTGGTATTTTTTAAAATTTATTTTTGTTTTTGCACCAATGAAAATTAAAGTAAATTAGCAGTAAAAGTACACAGGACGAACAAAAAAACAAAATAACCTTTGCTGTACTTTACTAAAAACAATGTAGTGCGTACATCCTGGGGTCTAAATTACATAGCACTTCTAAAGAGAAATAATATGGCTAATGGAAATTTCTTGGGATGCAGTCAGAATTGAATTACTATCATCATCATTACACCAAAAGAAACAACGCCGGATGTAAAGGAAATGACATGAACAAAAATATGTCATTACTAACTACTTCCCAATTCCCTGTCCCTTTTCCAGTCAACTCACTGTTTCCCTCTTCGGTCAAGTCTGTCATTCAAGACTCCCATATCTATAGTTCGAGTAGCCTATTTGCAAGCTTATTATTCCAGCTCCTGTCTGCAGATTTGTTGACCAGCACAATTTGCCAGTGTTATCAAATATCAAAGACTGGGAATTGGCACTGTTTGGTATAAAACTATCACTGTTTCTATTTTTTGTTTGGTTTTTTTTTTTTATTATTTTTGAGAACATATTATTATCCAACACTGTATTTTGTAACATTTCACACGTTCTAACATTATTTTTTGAGTTCCACTTATCTTCACGATAAACCAGGTCGTTCAAGCAAACAAAAATGGAAAGTCAACTTATGGTCCACAGAACCCTGAAATTTTCAACCCACAGCATGCACAAAAGGTCCTTTCTTCAAGTATCAGACAATGACGTCAGATCTCAAGCAAACTTATTCCCCTTTGCGGTTTGTTTTTTTTTGTATCCTTTGTCTTTCTGACCTCCTCCTGAACTGGCATGTGAAGGCCATCGGTCGTGAAACCTCAAAACCTCAAAACTCCCTCGCTCGCTATTTATTTTCACATCCAGGGCCCCTGCATGCTCGTGTTCCGCTTCCTGATAATCATCTTAGGCGATGAGAGCCTCTGGCAACCGGTGAAATTTGGAGATAAGACATTTACCGGGGTAAATGCGGCGTCGCATGCTCATTTTGCGGTCTAGTTAGCCCACGGGTAGATCATATTTGACAAATCAGCACGCCGCAAAGAAATGGACATCGAATTTGCCCATTCCGAGCGATCGCCCCGCGGGCAACCAGAGCGGCCTAAAACACACAAGTGGCATGAAGAGCGAACCTGCGAGTAACGATTTTTCCGGGACTAGTCCGACACCAAAGAGTGGGAGTCGAACAAGTGGCGAGTTAAAGAGATAAAAGGTCTCTTCGGGAGCTTCGTTCGAGCTTCCGCTGCAGATTTGGAGGGATGACAAAAGGCAGGGGAAGAGAAAAACCCTGAAACCCTTCTCGCTGTAGACGTAGAACGATCCATGTAAAGTGAGCTGCTAGTGGTTGTAAGAGAGCTTGAAGCACACACCAAAAAAAAAAATTGACGACATACAGACTTACAGTATCTCTGCTTTCCAGGATGAGCGAACGGCAGTTGAATGACGCCAGGGTTTCAGATCAATTTCCTATGCCTATAAAAATGGTAAAGTATCGACAAACGATGTAGATCTATACGTAATTAGCTTTACAGTACATAGGATGGATGGTTGGGGTTGGCCTCTCTGATATAACTACTGGTTACTCGTGAGTTTTTGCCGCATGTCTCTCTCCTTTTGGCTCTCCCTTTTTCTCTCTCTTTCTTCTCCCATTGCTTACTTGCTCTCATTCTTTTTCTTTCTCTCTCCCTCTCTCTCTGTTTTTATCTCGTGCTGTGTTGCATTTCAGAGCTCTCTGTCTCAGTCACGACCTCTTTGCTTACGCAAACCTTACTAATTTGTCTTCCCACTCCCTCTTCTTCTCTCTCCCTTTCTCTCTCTCTCTCTCTCTCTCTCTCTCTCTCTCTCTCTCTCTCTCTCTCTCTCAAGTTCACGTTCTAAGTTCATTATCCTTTCGATAAATAATAAATATGTCCTTCGGATAAAAAAAAAAAATCTTTGATAATTAATCTCTCATTTCCCTCCCTGCTTCATTTTTCATACTCTCTTTTCTTTTCTCTCTCTCTCTCTCTCTCTCTCTCTCTCTCTCTCTCTTTGTCTCTCCCTCCTTCCCTCTCTCCCTCTCAATTAATTTCTTACTTACTCACTCCCTGCCCCTTCCCTCTTCCTGATCACGTTTTTTTCTTTGTTTTCATAAAACCTTGAAAACCCTGACACTATTCTTAAATATCCTACTATATCTCTTTCTTTTCCTCTCATTTTCTACCTCAATCCCTTTACTTACCTAAAACACAAATCTTTTACTTCCTTTCTCTCTCGCATCCTTCCTCCACTTCTCTCTCTCTCTCTCACACTCACTCACTCTGTGCCCCTCTTTCCTTTCCTGCCTCTCTCCTCTCTCACCACGATCTTTCCCCCGATATTTCCACTAATTACTGTGCGATATCTACTGGCTTTCCTATTCCCCTTTTCCGATGACTGATTCGTGTACATCGCAAAGCCCCTCATTATTTGGCTTTCCCAGGAACGCTCTATGGCCGTCCTTCCACAACTACAGTTGACACACTTTCTCAAGAATAACATTTTCTTCTCCAGACATCCGACTGTTTACTCGACTCTGTGTCTACGCTGGGGGGTTCTCTCTGGTAACTGCGAGGATCCCTAAAATGTACAAAGTATGTGTATTCTGTCTACTGAAAAAAAACAAGCTAGAGTTTCTGGGTCAGATTCTGCTGACCACAGTGGTTGGGGTAGCTGGTTATATTCTTGGTAGATCTACACATAACATCTAAGCGATCAGTGTCACGATTAGTGAGATCATAAGCACTAGTAATATTGGTTAAGGAAAGACTATTCCAACCGAAAGGCCATTCTAGTTCCAACAAGTTAATCTCCCCGGTTTTTTTTTTTGGGGGGGGGNGGGGGGGGGGGGGGGCATTATAATCTCAAGAGACTATTTTGACCGAATGGCCATTGTATAATGTATTTAGCATGTATTATGGTCAGGTGGTCATTCTACTCACGTTCTTCAACATGTCATTTTAAAAAGATGGCCTTCCTAGTCCATCATTATTCTGCCCAATTTTACTCCAACAGCTTATTATGGCCGGGTTTCCATGACCAGAATGGACGACAAACCGTAGCGTTCGACAAGGTGCTTCCATCTCGACGCCCTCAGAAGATTTTGGCTGTGCCATCCACAGCCAACAACTGGCCGTTATATTAACCGTGGAGCCTTGGAAGAGACATCCATTCATTCTCTCTCTCTCTCTCTCTCTCTCTCTCTCTCTCTCTCTC
>JAWQUT010000104.1:1007570-1023810 GCA_033807755.1 Ellobium chinense | reverse complement strand
AAACGGATAAAAACTGAAGGAAACATAAGTATTTGCAAACAAAAGGATGTCTAGCATTGATTTATGTTGCATTCAACATAATAAGTATTACAGGATGCCCATATTGACCCAAAAAACAGCATATATTGGGATAATTTGGGCGGCCATTTTGTTTCAAGCCATGAGTGGCCAGGTAATAGAAAGTATGAGCCAACGTGCCATTCTGGCATACTGTCGAGTCAACTAAAGTGCACAGTCTGAGCGGGTGTGAATGGGGATTCCTCCGGATATTCAGAAGTCTTTTAGTGAGTAGCCGCGAGGAGAGAGCAAGACAAGATATGAGTTACAAGATTGGCCAGTAATAGCATTATAGAGTGTTTATCAAATGTCGGACCCTTTTACAATGTCAAATTAATTTCGAGTGTTCCGGGTTGCACAAGGTTTGGATGTTACTGAACTGATTGATTCTGAAATTTAATATTGCCGGGGAATTCAATATTTCCTTCGCCTATATACTTTGTCCTTTCTAAACTCAAAACAAAGAGACAATATTTTCAGTCTGTATTAACCATCAAGATACTATAGTGCGTAACACAGTCCATAAACGTGCCGTTGAAGTGGAGTTTTGGAATGGTTTTCTCAAGGCGTTGCAACATTATTGGGTCACAAGGTCCGCTGAAAATTACTTGTGGTTGGCTGCTTCATAGGCTTGTTGTAGTACTTGCGATGGCTCTTTTACATCATCAAATGCACGGACCATGAAGACCGGCTTGTAATCATGTCTTCATCTCTCTTAGAAGCACTCACAAACTCGAAGTAAGGTCTTGGCCAGAACAGGGTAAAAAAATCTTTCATAAAGCGATGTGGGGGATACTCATCTTGGACTGTTTCTACAATAATTCATTTTAAGCGTGAGGGAAAACGACTGGGGAGGCCTGGTGGATTATTCAATAACGTCTGTGTTATTGGCAATAAAGTTCAGCCCCTCAGGCCTTTCTCTTCAGTACAAACTTGATGCTATAGTATGGCCCAGTTACTGAGATCAAAAGACATGTCTCAAGACATTACTGTAATGTTGTAACTCATTGCATCATACGTTGCCGTGGCTGCGCCAATATATATCAAAATCTTCGTTAGTTTCGCCACTAAAGGACTGGTTTGAAACTTTTTGGTACTCATAAGTAACAACAACTCTTCCTAAACTCCCGTTCATGAAATCGGCGTTGGTTTTAAGTTGTTGAATGCGATTTTTCTTTATAGTAAGAAATAGTACTTTTAGAAAATTAGTGGCCTGGCAAAAACGTAGAAAACATACTGGCATGGAATGAGTTAAAGACGTGTGTTTGGAGGTTCTGTTCTGCATGGCCTTATAGACATGTATGATGAAAAGACATGACCATTCCGCTTGAATATTCTATGATTACATAAGTGGCAATGTGTTGAATATTGGGTATAAAAATAATAATGATAACAATAATAATAATAATGCAGTTTATAAGTCTCGTATCTAGGCTAATGCCCACTCATGCGACTTCACCACATTATAACCCCAACAGGCCTGATTACTCTATGATTTTCTCACTCTCTGGGGAACATACACTGCCGCTCCCATTTGGAGATGCTGATCACTAGCAATATTCTGACAATATCTTTCACTGCCTATAGCCAGGCACTCACTCTGTAGACAGCTGGACTGAGGTAAATGTGAATGAAATGCTTTCCCAAGGCACTTACTCCACAACTGTGGTCAGGAATCGAACCCATGACCTTTAGATCTTGAGTCCAACGCCGCAACCATTCAACCATCCTGTTACCATACGACCAAGTCGACCATATGATACAGTACTGGTTATCCTTATGATGATGCCTGTCATATTAGAGCTGCGCCATCCAATCGTTACCATCGGAAGGCAAGCCCCACCCATAAATAGGCGTGGATACTGCCTTGATTCGTTTGATATGCTGTCATATTTCGAATACTAGACGTTTTCATATCAGTTTTCCTTACCGCAACGCATGGAGGGACAGCAAACCTAGAAAATATGCAAAGTTTCTGTGCTGTATGAAATCTTTTCCCTGTGAAACTGGAGGAAATAGAGCTTCGGTGTGAAGTATGCGATTGAATTCAAACTAGTGAAGTGCTCCATTATGCCCCTGTTTTCCTTATATACCCCGGAAAGGTCTGTAAGTGCATCCATCAGCATCCATATCGGTAAACACCGATAAGATTCTGCAAAACATAGAAGAAAATTCTGGCCAAGAATATACCTCGACTGTTGACTATCAGTAACAGCAGTGTCTCTATATGCCTTCGCAGCCCACACATCTCATGACCAGTTTTTTTATTAAATTCAAATGTTGACCCTGGGTGGAGTTGACACCGCCCTGTTTGTGAGCACGTGTCACTCAACACACGATTTGTTTGCAGCCTGACGAAGTAAGGTCTAGAGAGTATACAAGAAGTTCTGGGCAAGATGATTTCGAAGTATCGATACTCTCTATACTCGTTTTCTAAACTATAGCCAGGTAATTTCGATGCCGTTTTGATCCTACTCTCTCTGTGTCAATACAGTTTGCTGCATTCGAAATCACCGTAAGACCAAAATCTTCCCATTTTCCTAAGAAGTGCTTGAATTCTAAAAAAAATCTGAAAGAATATGAGTCTTTCGCAGGTGGTCATTAATTTTCACTTAAATGGTCAGTTTGGCCACCTGAAATGCAAATCCAGCTTGATATTCAGCAGATTCGTGATTAGCTTCCCAAAATTATTAAAGGAAAACACCAGAATATCAATTCCTATCCAAATTTGCCGAACAAACTTCATTTCAGCCGAAATGGAACTAGTCTAATAGCTGAGAAAGAGATCTGGAGTGAGTCAGAAGAACAATAAGTCTGAAAAGAACAGACACAATTAGAAGATAGGCCCTGAGAGAGCTATTCAAGATGAGGGCTGAGCTAGCTTTGAGGTGTCCGGCCTGCAAAGTCATCGAAACAACAGCAACCTAACCCTGCTAAGGCGAACTAACCTGAAGCCTGTTCTGACATTAATTTCGATCGCCTTCTGATCTTCAGTACCATGTTTAATTGTGTACCGAAAGGAAGTCTCAGACCTGTAAAAATTTTCCTGAGATCTGCCTTCCACTAAGTATCAGTAATGAAGTAGATCGCTATTCTCCATACTTAAAGCATAAAAATTGATTATCGCGATTCTTGAAGTTTAAATATAATGCCCGCCACTTGTATTTTCCAATTCTCTTGAAAATTTCTTTTGCTACTTTCTTTCTCTCTTCGCTTTTCTCCCAGACATCTCAAGTTTGTCTTAAGCCGTGTTTTCTTTTCGCTGAAGACAACGCACTAGAAATCAGGAAAAACTGTGGCGGCCATTTCCAGCTAGCTTTCATAAAAGCTCCAGATTTAGACATTCATTCTGTATTTATAAGGATTTATTCAGAGCTTGTCATGTGCTGTCAGTCAGATATGAGAAGTTTCTTTTACTTAAGGAAAGTCGGGTTTTCTTTTTACTGTTGTTTTGTTGATGCTGTCGTCGTCGTCGTTGTTGTTGTTGTTGTCGTTGTTGTTAATGTTGCTTTTGTTGTTATTGTTGTTGTCTGCTGCTGCTGCTGCTGGTGTTGTTGTTGTTGTTGTTGTTGTTGTTGTTGTTGTTGATGATGTCGTTGTTTTTCTTCTTCTTCTTCTTCTTCTTCTTCTTCTTCATTTCAAGATGGCAGTCTTAGTAGTCGAGCTCACAAACGTTACACTTGACAGTCTCCAGTTTCTGAGCATGACTCATGAATTATACAGCCACGCTGCCCATTCTGGGGGCTACAGTAGGTTAAAATGGACGAAACTTTCTTATCCCTCTGTAACAAAAACATTGGTTTGCTCTTTTCTTTCTTGTTATTGTCTATGCAAAATGGAATCTTCTTATATATAATATGCCTGCCAAATTTTAAGCGGCAAGAAATCAAGACGCCAAACCCAGTAAATGGAATAAAATCCTGAACCCCAATTTTAATACAGGTAAACAATAGCTTATTTAACTGGGTTAAAATGGACAAAACGCTACATCTTCACAAGACAGGCATTTCTAGATTATTTCCCTCTCTTGTAACATGTATATAATAATTGAATCTACACGATATGCTTCTTCAGATTAAGCGGCACATTAAAGCAAAAGAAACATGACATTTATAGCACACTTCTGTGTTTTCAAGCGTGCAACAGAAGGACGACTCCAATCGACCTCTACCGGAAATAGAAAAAAATATTAATGCGCCTCATGTCACAGACTTCTCTAGATAAAATCTAATATGCCATGGTGTTTCAAGTCGTTCAGGATATGTTGACATTTTTTTCGATAGCATGAATGTCAACGCCCTAATTTTTTTTTCTCCCTCTCCTCCTCAATCCTTCAATGATTTTTTTTTTTTTACTTTCTCTCTAGCTTAGCTAAACGCTGGCAAATTCATTGCTAGCGCTAAAAGAGGAAATAGCGATGCAAGTGGCTTCATTTGTCGACATCACGTCCATCATTGCTTTCAGACACCACTTCCGGCTGCGCACTCTATTCACTGCGCTTCTCGACTTGCCCCGCTCCGTTAGACCGCCATTAAAAACATGTGTCGGGGAAAATTTCATGAGTGACGTCGCCGCTAATTACCGACGGGCTCACACTTTCATGCTTGTGCGCGGTGGTGCCTTGCTCACACATGCATCCCGTTAAAAAAAATATACATTCACCTCCGCTTAACCGCAATTCACTTCACGGCAACCCCAACTTAATACCAGCAGTATTGAAATATCGACGTACTCCTGTTGTAATGTCTATATTGAAATCTCCGAATAATAGCGATTCCTTTTAATCGCTATGTTTTTCACATGCTCCTGCTGTGGTGCGAGTAAACGGAATCTTCTGTATCTGACATCATGGGATCGTAAAAACATTAGTTTAGGCAAACAACAGCGAAGGCTTTGGGGCGTGCGGTAAAAGGGATAAATTACAGCGATAGAGAGAATAAGAAAAAAAATGTTATATTGATGGCAGTCAAAATTGGCTGCCTTCACCTCCTCTATACAGCCTCCTCCCTACGCCCCACTGAAAAAAAAAAAACATACAAAAAAAAAACCGCACACACACTCTTGCACGTGCAGGAACATAAAAATAAATTCTCCTTGCAAAGCCGGATCTATGTATAAGTTAAATAAGCTACGGCTATGTATAAAGGGCCTCACTGTTCTCANAAAAAATATACATTCACCTCCGCTTAACCGCAATTCACTTCACGGCAACCCCAACTTAATACCAGCAGTTTTGAAATATCGACGTACTCCTGTTGTAATTTCTATATTGAAATCTCCGAATAAACTCGATTCCTTTTAATCGCTATGTTTTTCACATGCTCCTGCTGTGGTGCGAGTAAACGGAATCTTCTGTATCTGACATCAAGGGATCGTAAAAACATTAGTTTAGGCAAACAACAGCGACGGCTTTGGGGCGTGCGGTAAAAGGGATAAATTACAGTGATAGAGAGAATAAGAAAAAAAATGTTATATTGATGGCAGTCAAAATTGGCTGCCTTCTCCTCCTCTATACAGCCTCCTCCCTACGCCCCACTGAAAAAAAAAAAAAAAACAACAAAAAACCGCACACACACTCTCGCACGTGCAGGAACATAAAAATAAATTCTCCTTGCAAAGCCGGATCTATGTATAAGTTAAATAAGCTACGGCTATGTACAAAGGGCCTCACTGTTCTCAGGGGCCTATGGGTTGCAGGTTGTAGATTTTTCACAATTTTTATTTTCATGAAAAGGATTAAAAAGTTGGTCTTCTTTTGCATACCACAGGCCCCCACAAATGAAATCCGCTGATGCCACTGGCAAACACTGCCTGCAACTTTTTTTTTTACAAATTCAGGCTGAATTTCACAACTTCTGTGGTGTGGTTTCGTGTTATACGATTATTTCTTCTGCTATTATTGACTGTGATAGTCCAATTTATTAAAAACTAATTAGGCTTCTGCAAGCTGTAATGTATAATATTGTTTAGTCTTTTGAATTAGAACTTGCTGAGTTAAAATAAGAAAAACATTTTGTCAATGGCATTGCTTGATTCAACATCCAACACTGGCTCTTGTCGGTTATTAATAACACTAGCTTTCTCAAGTGCACAAGCTGACACAAGCTTTTATTGAGCTATTGTACAGAACATTTCTCTGATAAGTGGTAGTTTCTAAGAAGCCTGAACAAATGTCTGTCAATTGTTAAGTGCTCTTATTGATGCATTGCATAAGTAACTATTTGGCATTTATGTCGTTGGAAAGTCGTATTTCTATCTTATCACAAAACGTCTGAAGCTAGAGATCTAAGGTTTTGACACAATGGCAGCCCATAGCTTTCGGAACCTGAATTATGTTCGGGGTGGTGTTCATCCGGGGGAATGCTTTTAAGGGAAGATTTACTCACGAATAAACACCTCAGAAACTCGAAATGCAGACTGCTGCTCTGGGGTTTTGAGTTCGTAAATTCCTGCTGTAATCACTCCAGACGCACAGACAAACATCCACAAACAAACACTCAAATGCATCTTTGTTAACCTGCACAAACATAAAGAGACACCTGCAAGCACGCAGACCTTCGCATGTCATGGATCACCATTTGTTTGTGGGTGAGCAAGGAAAACGACACGCGCACGCCGTTTAATCATGGTGGCTTGGGATGGATTAAAAACAGAAATCTGATGTCTTTAACATTTTTCTCAGTTTGTGGGATGGGGTCCTCGTTGGATCCCAGACAGAGGCGGAGCTAAGGCTCACTAGATGAAGTTTGAATCCACCGTCAGGAAAAACCCCAGATTCTGCCATCCCTTTGTTTTGTTTCCAGCTCTTTGCTGTATTTCGTCAGTTTCCCGTTAGCTGCCGTTTTTCTTCAGTCTTTCGTAGAAAAAAATGTAACAGCAATCGGCAGTTTAAACAATACTTCTCTCAAACCAGACATAAGATAATGCTTGTAAAGTTACAGATGGAAATTTAAAATACACAGTATTCATCACGTGTTTCTCCAGTCTTTCGCAGATAAAAAGCTACCCGCAATCGGCGGTGTTAAACGAAACTTCTCTCAAATTACACATTAGATAATACAAGTAAAGTTACGAATGGAAATTTAAAACACACAGTATTCAGCATGTGCAAATTTTGAGAGCAAAAGTTCGTGCTTCAGACACAAAAGTACAAGGCCAGAAAATAACAACATCGTGACCAGCCGAAGACAACAGCAGATACAGAAATGCCAAGAACGGAAACAGCAAGAGCCTGAATAATAATTCCAATTTAACAGCATCGCAACATATAGACAACGTTAAATAATAGGTTAGTATCTTTAGGGCTATAATTATGTTCATAGCGTTGGCTTTCTTTGAAAGAGTCTATTGTTGGACTTTTAAAGGCATAGCGGATGCACCACTGTCAGTTATTATGCATGCACAATCATCCGGGCATTGTTAGCCGCAATTCCAACCATCATTTCTTCCGCTTTCCACTTTTCCATTGTCAGAGAAATATGATTAGTGCTTACAATCTGTGGCATTGGCTTTCATTGGCTGATGCATTTTTTAAATGTTAGAATCGCTATTTACTGATGTAATCACTCTACTATGTTGCTTGCACTGAAAGTGAGTTTCACTGGAGTTGATAATTAAGAACAATTTGCAAGACAATGGTTAAAGAAGACCAAGCTGTCAGCAGCAGCGTCGCTCAATCCATTTATTTCCTATTCATTATCAGTCACTGCTTCCTTTCATCAATTTCATTTCAAAACACCGAGCTTATAAAATGACAGAGCATGTAGTCTTATAGACTAAAACCACAGGGTTGGCATCTAAGAGTAGGTGCTTGATTTTTCAGTGGCGAAGCAAATGTGGGGAAGGTCAGACGGAAAGTACAAGTAGAGGATCAACCCTTCTATATAGTCTCTGACAACAGTCTGCTTATTCCTCTTCCTTATCAATCATCACTCCATTTCATCAAGTGAGTTTCAAAATTTCAACCCTGTGAATGACAGGCTTGACACTCCACGACCTAAATACTCAGAGTCGGCTCCTTTGAAGGACTGGGTGATGAGACTGTCAGGGTCATAGCAAGATGGGGAGGAACAGGGGAGGGTTTGGGAATGGGACCAACATCTCTCCATTTCATCAAATCAGTTTCTGACGTTGGACCACGTGAATGACAGATTTGGCATCCTGCGAACTAAATAAACAGGGTCGGCTCCTTTCAAGGAATGGGTAGTGGAACTCTTTCAGAGGTGTGGCAAAGGGGAAACGAAAGAGGGGAAGGGAATGGGGCCAAGACATCGGTCATCACTCCATTTCATCAAGTGAGGTCCAGAACTTGGACCAAGTGAAAGTCGGGTCTGACATCCTGCGAACTAACTACACAAGGTCGGCTCCATGAAGGAATAGGTGATAGAATTTTTCAGGGGTATGGCAAAAGGGGGGAGGGGAAGAAGAGGAAGAGAAAGGAATCGGACCAACACATCATTCATAACTCCTTTTCATCAACTGAATTTCAGAACATGGACCAAGTGAATGATAGATGAGACATCCTGCGAACTGTATATACAAGACCGGTTCTTTTGAAGGAGTGGGTGGGGAAACGTTTTTGGGCGTGGCTAGAGGGTAGGAAGAGAAGGGGAAAGCAAGGGAAGGGAACGGAAGGNAGGGAAAGGGAAAGGGAAAGGGAAGGGAAGGGAAGGGAAAGGGAAGGGAAGGGAAGGGAAGGGAAGGGAAAGGAAAGGGAAGGGAAGGAAGGGACGAGATGGGAAAGAAAGGATAAAGTAAGGAAAGGAAGGGAAGGGAAGAAAATGAAAGGGAAGAGAGGGGAGGGGAAGGGAATTGGACTAACACATCATTCATAACCCCATTTCATCAAAAAAGTTTCAAACCACCACCGACCATGTACACTGACGGGTCTAACATCACCGAAACTAAACCACACAGGGTCGGCTCCTTCAGTGGCATGTTTGGTCAACAAGGCGGCTGCCGTGGAAAGGTCAGGCGGATCCTTGAGACAGGAGAAGGAGGAAAAAGATGTATCGGATCCACTGACAGCTGGCTGTCCCAGGAGATATCTCGGCTTGCCATGTGAGGGACAGCCAAGGAGAGAATGAGAAAAAAAGATTTGGATGCAAATTGTGATTTTTTTTTCGTTAACCTTCTCATCTGCCAAGTAAAGTCTATTTCAGGCTCTCTCAATTCGCCATTATTACTTTTGTTTATCCATCCATCCATCCATCCATCCATCCATCCATCCATCCATCCATCCATTCAACCCGTCCAGCTATACACCCATCCATCCTTCCGTCTGTCCATTAATCCATCTAGTCTGTCTGTCTGTCTGTCTGCCTGTCTGTCTGTCTGTCTGTCCGTCTGTTAGTTAGTTAGTTACCAGCTTGGCTATAATTTCTCTCATTTAGCGACCTACATTCTTTCAACCGCTTGTATGATCTGTTGTTAACACCCTCTGAAAAGATAGACCAAAATCTCTATCCTTTCCTACCCTTACTGTCTTTTTTTTCCTCTATTTTTCTCACCCTTTGTTAGTTTTTCAGGGTCTTGTTCGTCTTTTTGCACTTCGGGCTGGTAGAAATCTGCTTCCAACGGAAGTACACACATAGGTTGGCCAGTACAACGCACTATTCATCATTAACGCCCGGCCTTCAGAAAGCTTCTAACAATAACAGCATACGTGCTGATCCTGTAGGAACTTCTAGACTTACTGCGTCCATTCTGCGAATGGGATTGCCATGTCTGGGACGCAAATTTACGGGCGAAGCATAAGTAAAAAAGAACAATGTTGTTCCCAATAACAAAGCCACGGATCGCGGCGAGATAGGAACGGGTTCGATGCGGGCGTGCGGAGAATGCACAACAGAAGCCATTTTATTTAAAAAGTTGACCACGCAGCGATCAGAATCTGCCGAAACAATATTTAAAAGACGTTTAAAAAACTATGTGTTGCCAGTGCGAGTTAAACATAGGCAGGATTGCTCAGTGCTCTACTAATCAAGAAAATACAGTTCCACAACTTGCACACAATCAAGAGTAGAGAAATTTCACTCCATCTCCTCCCCTCAATCCTGTGGCCACTTTTATGAGTAGAGACACTTTTAAGATAAGATAAGATAAGATAAGATAAGATAAGATAAGATAACATTTATTCCTCCATTTGGAAATTTGCCACGAACAGTGAAAAACACAGAACGAGTTTCTAAAGTACTTCATCACTCAATTCACACTCCTAAATTTAGATCTTTTTTTTCCCTCATTTTCTTTCTCAGCACTACCTTTCCCTCATCAGCACAAACTGGCAATTTCCTCTCTGGACTCCTAGATTATCCTGACTGGTGCTTACATATTCATAGACTTACTTACTAACAACGCAAAAGTACAGGTGGCTTCAGGGACGTATCTGCCTCGTCGTCCCCCTCCCTCTTCCACTAGGTCCAAAGTGATTACGGATGAACTGATTTTTAGCAACTGACGGTTAATATAATCGTTGGCTTTAGGCATGGAAGTCGAGATTAAGAAAACAAAAAAACCTGACCTATGTAAAGAAATGAAAAACTGAGATAAAACTTTCGCGGGGAATAAAAGACAATACGACGATACGACAATTTAAACAAAAAGGAACTATAAAATGCAAGTACAGCAGATTTATTTCGTTTCACAATTTTCGATAGAGAATTTACCTGCGTAGGTCGGTGAAAACATGTGATGCTCCGTTTACGAAACAAAATATCGCCAGCGACTCTCGATCAAGATTTTCGTTTACTCACCCTGTCATGTACTCACTGACGGCTTGGATAATATGATGCAACTCCTGTCATAGACCCTGCTGCTGCTTAAAACCAAATACGAGTAACTTGTTCTTGCTGAGAACTAAAATAAATATGTCTACCCAGCGATCATTATGGATCGGAAGCAAGGATACTGCACGAGAAGAGTTGAGGAAAAGGGGTGGGAGTGCCCTAGTGACGTCTAGGGCTAGGCATCTATTCAATTCCCCAGTGCTTAGTATTCAGTGACTACTGCGGACCCCCTAACCCTACGCCCTTACACCCTCATCTCGCACTGCCGGCGTCGTGGCTATATCGCTGTGTTACGGTGTTAGGTGATCGCTAGTAGAATACCAATAACGACATTTGATGGCCGCAGTGATTGCGGCTATCCTGAGGGGTCGCTGGAAGCAATCAAACTTGCCTCTTACCATTTCCTCTTCTCCTCCCATCTTACTCTGCTTTTTTTGTGGATCCAGCCTCTCTCGACACTCGTCACACCCCGGAAAAGAGTTCATTAACACTCGTGGCCAAAATCATATAAGAGTATTCATCGAAACAAAACAACATGGGAAATTTCGTATCCTTCGTGATGTCGTATAACGTCGTATCCTATAAAATTCAATATTGGAACAAAATTTTTTTTTTTAGTTAGCATGAAATTACCAAATTGCTAATAAAATTTTTGGGACCGTAAGTTTTTTTGTTGTTTTTTTTTTAATTCTGACTTTCAAACAGATTTCTATGGTTTATTACAGCGATTAAAATTTACCAAGTCTCACAGACACAGATAGCGATTCTGAATGGGTCCCACCTCTTTTTCAGTTATCAGTACCAGGTCTGTGCACCGAAATGGTATCAAAATACTAGGAAACCATTCCCAGATCTACCTGGAACCAAGTATCAATATCGGAATCAAAAATAGAATCTATATTCTCCATTTTTTTGGAGCAGAGCTGATCTATATAATTCAGGTATCGGCCAGCCACTAGCCCCGGGTGTTTGGTTCGGAATAACAGCCACAGAACCCTTCACCGCTTTATTCAATCTCCTGGCTTTCTTTTCTCTTTTCATTTCCGTTCAGATCCTTCGTCTTTTTTTTTTGTTGTTTGTTTTGTTTGTTTCTTGGAGACAGTTCATTCCTCTCTCTCTCTCTCTCTCTCTCTCTCCATCTCNTCTCTCTCTCTCTCTCTCTCTCTCTCACTCACTCTCTCTCTCTCTGTATCTCTCTCTCTCTCTCTCTTTCTCTCTCTCTCTCTTTCTCTCCCTCATCTCTTCCCTCCACCCCCTTCACGTGTTTCTGTTCCTTTGCCTTATCGATCCTTAAACCACAGTGCCGCTGAAGAAGAGCTATACTTACCCCCGTATCTCGTTCAGTTATTTTTTTTTCTTTTCTTTTTTTTTTACGGTTAATCTTGCTTACGACTTACACCTCTTAGAAAATCTTTGGCTGTGTTGTGTCTCTTTAAGAAAGGGATTTTCCATAGACTACAACCATTCCACAGGCGAAAATCACATGAGAGCCATAATACTATCTATTTGTGGGTGATTGTGCTCATCTCAAAATGAGTTTGGTGGAGCGCTGCTTTNGGGGGGGGGGGGGGGGGGGGGGAGGGAGAAGGAGGGAGGAAGGAAGGGCAAGGGTGCATTTGGAAGTGAAAATTAAGAAGAAGTAAGGAGAGATGGCTGACAAATCAAAGCACTTGAGATTTACTCCATCAAGGAAAAAGCATAAAGGTATGATGTTTTGTTATATGACGCGATGTTATAAAGTGGTGAAATAATACATGTACATCCGATGATAATTATTTGGCAGGTATAAACATATTTCATTTCTCATGTCTTATACAGGTTGGCGCAAATACAAAATCGGTATTTTATTTTCTGAATTCTTAACTCACTATTTGTGTGTTAGTGGTGATCGTTTTTTTTTTATTTTTAGTCAGTTCTGACTTATCCGAAGCGCTAGTCTTGAACATCACAAAATCCTTATTCAGTGCACCAGTGATGTCTTTGGAAATACGACAAACTCGATGTCGCTGTTGCTTCTTTGGAAATACGACAGCGAGTTTGTCGTTTTTGAGAGTGTTTGACAATAAGAAAAGCTGGTGTAACTTTGTTCCGAGGCAATGAAGGAACTAACAGAAGAAGTGTGGTGGGAAGGACACCAAACACACTGATTTACAGCTGGGCGACACGGTGATATTCACAGCATTGCTAGAACAACAAAAATTAGAGGAAAGTGAGATAATACTGAAATTCAAAGAGATTCATTTTTGTGGGTATAAAAGGGAAGGGAGCGCTAGAGGCAGGGAATGACAATAAAACGAGGTGGAAAAGAAAGGCAGAATACAGAATCAGTCAACTGTACCTACGCAACGCCACAGAAAGAAGCCTTGCATGGCTTGTGCGAAGGTGAATACGGTAATTATGGGTTTGTCCAGTGTGTCATGAGGTCGGTCTTACAAGTTACGACGAGTAACTGTCTTCTAAACACGCTTCATTTTTGACTTTACTGTTGTGCTCAATACTGTTGCTGCATGAAAACTAACGGTTTCATCACTCAACGCTCCGTTCAAAGACCGCAGGCACGTGATAGTCTGGTATAAATGATAGTACAGATATCTTACTTCCATGGTGATCTGTTGAAATTACATAGTAAGGACACCAGAACAGTCTCCAAAGCTCAAACCCAGTTGCGAAATCTGAAGTATTTCACAACTTAACTTGATGACAAGAACTGTTCCGGCGGGTGGCTGGCATTCTCCCCTCTCTCCGTGCTTGCTTACACGTGCATTGAAGCGTGAGTACCTTGGTGGTCCCCCTAGCTGAGCAGGCTCGAAGACTAGAAATAAAACGGCACGCCCTTTACCCTCGTGAGCATTTCAGAGCCTCGGCTAATGACGCTACACCCAATTCGCCACGGCGTGTTAGAAGAGGAGTTTTAAGAATGATGATCTTGGCAGTGTTTTACAGGCCTGCGAGCGATTTGAAAGAAGAATTTTGTTCTAAGACTGAATTACAGGCAGTTCCCCCCTCAAAAATGCTGGTCTTAAATGCCCCGTGACTGTTGGGAAGAGAATTATATCTTCCTTTCATACAGAGGGAAAATGAGAGAGCCAGAAAGTCTGGCATGATCGTTGACCCGTGTCGAAAGAATGGGAGCAATTTTACAAGCGGTAATGAGAAGAATGGGAGTAGTCAAAATACTCTGTACAGAGGAACCAAGGAAAATATCCAGAGGGAGAGAGAGAGAGAGAAAGAGAGAGAGAGAGAGAAGAGGAGGGCGAGGTATATTTATTTTTTTTTTTTTTGTAAGGCCATTGACCGATAAACAAAGGCATATATTACAATTTTACGAACCATATCGAAATCTCTCCATCAGAGGAGCTGCATCCTTTAGCCAAACTGAATTTACAGCGTAAAAGACAACAGGGTCAAGGAAAAACAGAATAAGCAGAATAAAATACAAATTTACCAATAACACAACTGACAAACTGCAACATCCGATCTATATACATCGCAGCACATGTTATATGATAGAGAGAGGGAGAGAATGAGAGAAGTAGAGAAAGAGATAGATAGATAGATAGATAGATAGATAGATAGATAGATAGATAGATAGATAGATAGATAGATAGATAGATANTCCAGAGGGAGAGAGAGAGAGAGAGAGAGAGAGAGAGAGAGAAGAGGAGGGCGGGGTATTTTTATTTTTTTGTAAGGCCATTGACCGATAAACAAGACATATTACAATTTTACGAACCATATCGAAATCTCTACATGAGAAGAGCTGCAACCTTAAGGCAAACTGAATTTACAGCGTAAAAGACAACAGGGTTAAGGAAAAACAGAATAAACAGAATAAAATACAAATTTACCAACACAAATTGACAAACTGCAACATCCGATCTATATACATCGCAGCACATGTTATATGATAGAGAGAGGGAGAGAATGAGCGAAGTAGAGAAAGAGAGAGAGAGAGAGAGAGAGAGAGAGAGAGAGAGAGAGAGAGAGAGCGAGAGAAACAGCAGGTAAGAAAGACATAGATCTTTAACTAAACTGTGAATGCAAGTCATGTCTGCAAGCAGACCTATTTTCGTGTATGTGTCAGAGAAGACACAAAAGACAAGTAAGGAAAAGATATGAAATGTAGAAATGATGATGTTTAAATGAATGCACATGTTTTATTGTTCTCTGCACAAATGCTAAGAACAAAGGATTTCAAGAAATGCAGGGAAGGAAACAGCAGGGTTCGAAATTTTACAAAAAGACAGAACTGAAAAAAAAAGCACACACACACGAAAAAAATCGGCGACGCACAGGCCTTCTCGTCATCTCAATTCGCTCAATCACAACTATTGCTAATCACAACATTATGTTTACAGGTAACTAAAAACATTTTTTTTTTTTTTATGTAGATCTATAAAAGTAGTTTGACGATCACACCTTTATTTCATCGCCAGCTTTTCACATGGCCCCACCCAGCCCAAACACAAATATCAACGGACAGTTGTTGGGTTTGGCCAAAAAAAAAATGCCGTCTTAATTTCTCGAAATAACCCAACAAAAGAAAAAAAAAACCAAAAAAACGGGCATGAGTTCTTTGTCAAGATAATAACAATTTGATGAAGTGAACACAGGATAATCAAAATTTCATAGACGAGGGCTGATTCCTCTGTTAAATTTTTAATTATCTTGTGTTCGGTTCACTGAATTTTTACTGCCTTGACAACTGACTCTTGTCCAAAAAAATTGAGATTCTAATTAGTGTTTTTTGTCCTTTAGTGTTATTTCATTCCTATTATACCTGTTTTAATTTTTTTTTCTTCATTGACGGAGTCGTAAACACGTATTTATTGTTTTATCTACCCATTTTGCAGTCACTTTTATTTTCATTATTATTTTGTTTAAAAAAGCGTTTAAATTTCTTTGAATAACACCCAGTATAGTGTGCCTTTGTGTGTCTTTCACCACGGCAGCATTGGTTCTTACTCTGTAAAAAGTTCCTTTTTACATAATTATTCCATTCCAGCATCGTCTCTATATCAAAGCCATCACTCAGTATCAAGGTCAGACATGCCTTCTGGGCATGAAATTTGTAATTTGGCACAGCAGAATAACAATTTTACTTTACAGTAATTTATCAAGCATGCTAATGATAAAATCCATTAAAGTGTTTATTTTTTAGTTTCATCGACCAAACTCCGTGTCATTAGCACGTACGTGCAAGAACGTGACATCTGAAATCTAAACTTTTAACAGGGGTCAGCAATTTCATCGATTATATGGGGCAACACGACCAAATGGTTACGGCGCTAATCCTAAAACTGAAAGTTAGTAGGTTTGATCCTTACCATGGTCTGTTACTGAGAAAACAATCTCTTCACTGTCCTCAGTCTACTGAGGTCGGCAGTGTTATACCT
>JAWQUT010000104.1:995759-1005801 GCA_033807755.1 Ellobium chinense | reverse complement strand
CTCTCTTTCTCTCTCTCTCTTTCTCTCATACTGTCCTTCTATAGCGAGACAGTTGCTTCCTCTTATAAACCAAGACCATGACAATTGCGAAATAAGACTATCTAAGCTTTGAAGAAAAATAAAGTGGGATCGTAATAAACGGATCGCTCAAAATAGAGATCAGCAGTACAATTTAGGATGAAGTTTGAAGTTGTGGAGCAAAGTGACGAAGTAGTTGCGGTGTTGGACTCAAGATCTAAAGGTCGTGAATTGATTCTCGACCACGGTCATGTTGTAGGTGTGTTGTAGGTGCCTTGGGAAAGCATTTCGTTCACATTTTCTGTAGACACCCGTCTGGAAAATGGCTATCCAGCTATTTTATAGGCAGTGAAAGATATTATCAGAATGCCAATGATCTGCGCCTGTATAGGACACCGGTACTGTATACTTCCCAGGGTGTTGAGAAAGTTGTAGAGTGACCTGGCCTGCTGGGATAATAATAGTGTGAAGTCGCGGAAGTGGGCATCAGCTTGGATACGAGACTTATAAACAACAATATTATCATTGTTTATTATGAAAGACATAACAAAAAAAAAACAATTGTACAAATGCACAGTAAACTGTCAAAGTAATAATCCAAATGAAGCTCTGACCTTTATGATCAAGAAACGTCATCAACAACTGGCACGTGATAAAAGTTTGCACACAAAATATTGAGACCCTACCCACTGACCACCAACTGGTCTAGGAGACTCCTTTTAATCGCTAACCGGTTAAAAGCAATTTTTAATTAATTACACCATCAAAAAGAACTAGACTAAACAAAATAATTGTATTTCATCTGCAAATGTCACTGGATAGTGGCAAATCTTTCTCATGGCATTTTTTTTCATGGTCTTAATGGCATGAGATTTGCGATTTCATGGGGCCAGGAGAGGTGCAGTGTTTTGATGATGACCTGCTGCATGTCACAGAGTGGGATTTCTCTGTTATTATTTAGCTCCGCGCCGGTGTTATGGTTCTAATAGGCTTTGTTATTGAACCTGTGTTTGTTGCTAGTAGTGTCACCGTTGATGTTGTGGTTGTTGCTGTTGCTGCTGCTGCTGCTGCTGCTGCTGCTGCTGCTGCTGCTGCTGCTGCTGCTGTTGCTGTAGATGTTGTTATTTTAGGTGTTTGTTTAATGTTTGTTACTGTTATACTTGTTTTGATAGTTTCTGTTGTTGTTGTTATTGCTGTTCTGCTGTTTTTTTTTGATGATGCAGTTACCATTATTGTTACTTCTGCTGTAGTTGACAGTACTTCTGTTGTTTTTTTTTAGTTCCGTTGATGTTGTTATTACTTTTCTTAAACAACAGATTATAACTGGATATATCCCTCATATTTTTATAATTTTTTTTATCTTTTTCTGTTGTTTTGCCTCTTCTTATCCTATTTCCCATTCTGTTGTTACTGTTGTTATTGTTGTTGTTGGTGGTGGTGGATTTCGACGTTGTTGCCAATGCTACTGTTTTCAAGCTGCTGTTCATGCCATGGAAGTTGTTGCTTTCTTTCACATGTTATAATTCCACTTGCCCCTCATCTAGTTTCAGTTTTGAATACTGTTCTATCGTTTTTCCTCTTCGTCTCATCCCTCTTCTGTTCGACTATGTTTTCTCTTTCTTATTCCCTTTCCATAACATTTTTCCTTCCATCTCGTCGTCTTTTTTCTTTATCCCCAAAATTATATCCTACACTTTCTCTTTTTTCATCCTTTCCTTTCAAACCTGTCTTCGATAATTTTCTTCTCCATTTTGTCTTGTTTGTCCTTTTTATCTGTCTGTCTTCTTCTCATCTTCCATATCTTCATTATCTTCTCCATCTTTTCTTCTTCCTTTTCCTTTTTTACGTTTCTTTCACTGTTTCTTCTTTCACACTCAGTTTCTGATGTCATTTATTTCAATTACGGACTGTCTATCCACATAAAATCAGAAGAATTTACGGTCTTTTGAAATGAAACTCCATTTTTACTTTACCAAAAACTCATTGTTACAGATCTGTTAACATCCTCCCTGTCACAAACACACACGCGCGTACACGTGTGTACACTTGTACACACACACACACACACACACACACACACACACACACACACACACACACGAAATAGCACGTCGTAGGGGGGCTGATTTGCTAATGCCATACAATGTTACATCTCATTCATAACACTGCACATATCATATTAAAGGCACCATGCAACAGAAATACATAACAAAACCACTGCTAGTCCCAGAAGTGAAGCGCCTTGATCTTCTTCCCACCCCTACCCCTAATGCTATGCATTCAATTAGACAGCGTAATTAGCCCCGCTGAGAGTCGAAACCACAAACCTCAGATCTTGACAGTCTTCAGATTGTGATCCAACTCACAAGCCGCATGGCCAAGCTATCCCAAGGCATGATGGCAACTTTTTAAACTGTATCTTTTTCCAGAAGATGCGATTAAGCGGAGACGACTCTCCCATCATGCTAGTGTTCAAGAGGTTCCGACGTACAAAAAGATGACTTTATTGCATAGTAGCGGAAGTCTCCCTAGAGTACGCATTAAGACATTTGTTTGTACAAATAAACCATAACTCACTGTGAGCATTGATACCGTTATGCATTTCTGCACACAGTTCCTTTGTACAACATTTATGTTTATATAAATACATCCAGACGGCTCCCTGGTGTGAGCATTGCAATAAGCCGAGGACATCGAAAAGTTATTTTTTTAAAATGATTAATTCCATTATACGTCTCTTTGTCTCTTTTTGTCGATAAGTATGAGAGGGGTGCTTAGTTAGTGGTGGGTAGTATCGTTTCTGAGAATCGATAGTTTGGATATTTTAGAATTTCGATTCGGGGTCAGAAGTACCGGAAGTACCGAAAGTATTAGTAGTATCAGAACTATCAAAAGTGTCGGATGCATCAAAAGTATTGAAATGCCTACCTGGAGTTGAATATCAGAATCTAACTAGAAATCGATGTTTTCGATATGTAGAGCTCGATGGCCGAGTATCGCGGTACTTACACTTTCAGGTTTCGGTCATCCATTGAACCTTGTATGCACCCAGTCCATACTAAATATACGTCAGTCAAAAGAGAGGTTCTATTGTGACAGCCCCTTTTGAAAGCACTGATACTAGACTTGTATGCATATAACACAAAACCGGATCCTCTCATATAATCATTGATTCACACATCTATTTATTCACACTTACAAACGGAAACAGACACATACAGTTATTATCCCGCCTTTCACATCGGCGACTTCTTTACCCATCCTATTTTGCCGCTCCAGAAAGTGCTCGTTAGCTCTTTAAGCCATTTCAAAATGGGACCAGTACAAGGCTGGAAAACATCGCCTTCTTTCTCGTGTGCAATAGCTTCATTTTATGCTTGATTACACACTTGGCATTGTCTTGACGCTTTCCTCCAGCAATATTGCTTCAGCACGGGCCTTTGAATTGAACGTAATCTTGACAGTTTAATTCACTTAGTGGAAACGCACTTTATTTTTTTGTGTTTATGGCCCATTCTTGTTCCATGTTTTGTGTTTTTAACTGGTGCGATTTCCTCACAGGAAACTTTGGCATCAGATCAGAATGGAGAGTTTATTGGGATACTTGAAACAAATATTATCACATATCTTTGCGTTTTCTTGCTTTCAACAAGCGAGACCATTTTTTAGGCCTAATTTACCGCCATTTCCGTTTCTGCAAATTTTGAAATTTAACAACAAAGATGTCCATGCCAAACGACCAACTGCAATTTTCCTCAGGTATTTATAGGGCTTCGGGGTTTGCTTGAAGCCAGAACGGTAAATACACAATGTTTCTTTTCACGCACATTTGAAACAGTGAAAGAAAATTCAAACATGTCATTTGACATACTAGGTCTACCATAAGCAATTTCTTTTGAAGTTGAATCATCTATTCCATCATACATTTTTTGCATGTCCAAACTAATACAAAAATGCAGTTTTGCCTCCTAACCAAACACGCGAGCATTACTTGCAGAACTTGCAGAACTAAATGGCCTGTTGATGATTTTTTTCCTTGTGCCTTAGAAGAATCTTGCTCTATCTAGAGATGCTCTCATCTCACTGGCTGCTGGCCAGACTGTCAATCATGCATGCTCTTTATTTTCCTTTCCTTGCTTTTGGAGGTCTGCCACTTCAGTGTGAGAATCTCGTGACTGTATTTTGAGAAAGGACTTTATTCAGATCTGCCATCAATGAAGCAATAACGAGTTGGTGTTACATAATTATGCGAAGTTATATCGAGTAGGATAATGGAAACTAGTTGCCTTTTCAAACTTCCACTTTCTTCTGTGGTGCACGGTTTTATTTCTGCAACATATTTACTCATCATAGCTGCAAAGTAGCTAAGGAATACGATAAGATTTGATAGCTCTGATTTTGGCTCCAGATCAAAACTTCATGTTAGATACAAATCATTTTATCTCTTCACACCTTTTCTAATATTATCTTGCCATTCCATCCCCTCCCTCCCTCCCTATCTCTCTCTCTCTCTCTCTCTCTCTCTCTCTCTTTCTCTCCCTATCTTCTTATCCCAATTTTTCTATAGAAGGATAACTTCAGAATTCCTTCCCCTCTCTCTTTCTTTCTCTGGCTCACACACACTCACTCACTCACTCACTCACTCNCTCTCTCTCTCTCTCTCTCTCTTTCTCTCCCTATCTTCTTATCCCAATTTTTCTATAGAAGGATAACTTCAGAATTCCTTCCCCTCTCTTTCTTTCTCTGGCTCACACTCACTCACTCACTCACTCACTCACTCACTCACTCACTCACTTCCTTCCTCCTTCCTCACCTAGTCCCTCCCTCCCTCCCTCCCTCACCTACCTATCCACCCAGTCACTCTTATATATTCCTCTTCTTAACATGCATCAATTCCACCCCACAACACGCCCACCTGCAGTCTACCATTTACTCACACCAAAACGAAGTGCCCTATAAATCAACGTACCAAAGTAGCTCAGCAAAGCATTTCATCCCACCATGCTGGGATCGAAGGCCAAAATATTTAGAGGAAACGCTGATTCCCGAGTGCTCGATCCGAGTTGAACCCTTTTGCGCTCAACCAAAGCCAGAGTCGCATTTGCATACTGGGCTGACCTCCAAATCTGCATACGTTGACTGACAGATTTGCATTCTGCGCTGCACAATGAGATTGTAAGCTTTTAAATATTGCCTTGCCCTGCTGGTTTTTGCATTTGTGCCTTTAGCCAGCAGTGTTAACGACGTGCTGATTGGTTGGTAGGGAATGGAGTGCCAGGGCTGTGACCACTAATATTTGAGATTAATACTGTTGGGCAGAAGAAAGAAAGAAAGAAAGAAAGAAAGAAAGAAAGAAAGAAAGAAAGAAAGAAAGAGAGAAAGAAAATCTGATATTGCACACACAAAAAAAGAAAATCACATAATTCGATGACGACCCCAACTCAGATATTTGTGCGCCGGCTGACGTGAATTTCGGAGACAAATTCCTGTTCTATTCTACGTATTGTTTTTACAGATTTCCAGATACAAAATAACCTGTACTTTTGTTTAAATGCTAAATTCGGTTAATATTGCTGATTATCTTGATTCGACACAATCGTCCTATTTTTTTCAATGCACCAAATGCCCATTTCTATTTTCGCTTCCCGCACCTCGCGTAGCGCGAAACTAGCCTATCAACAGGGCTTCAGACAACATTAAATAAAGCATTGCGGAGTTAGGTTGGTGGCAGTGGCAAACTGGGCTTGGGACGGAAGAGCCGTGGGATTTTTCACAGAAGAGATCATTCTTGTGTATGCATGAAATAATTAGCTGTATGTAAATATAATTTTTTTGTTTTGTTTGAGGGGGTGGGAGTAACATAAAATCACCTCCAAACTATCCTCAGGGTAATTTGAAATCGATTTTATCATACCCCCTATGTCCCTCCCTCCCACCCCGTATATTGAGGTTGTCATGGAGGGGCACGGCAAGGGGCGGAGGAACAGAAGCTGGAGCTATCTTCTGAAATCACCACATTCAGTTACAATGAAGTCGAATTTGCGATTGAGTAATCAAGTACAGATCTGAGATATTTTTGTTAAAATTACTATCACTGTTGTGAAGAGTATATTTCTTACTCTCGAATACATCAAAAATCAACAGTCCAAAAGTATCTTTTGTCGAATGTACTGTGTTGCGTTCAAGAAAGCCATAAATGTGTGATTACATTACACATTAAGATTCAGTGCAATCAGGAAATAAGACAAGCAAACAAAGCAGACCAGGAGAAAAAAACTTACATGGTAATCAAAACGAGAACAGAGGATCTGTGTGGAAGTCACTGAACTCTAAAGATACAAATTTCGACGCGAAAATAGAAAGAAATTGAGTGTAGGTCTGGTCTGGTATTCAAAGAAATTGCGCTCTGTTATTGACGGCAGTAAAGAGGACATATGAAAGTCATAACGATTCAGTATATATTTCCCATGACGGAAAAAGTCGTATGGTAGAAACATCCAAGATATCGAAAACGGATAATCCAATCTACCATTTCTCAAGAGAGAAGCAATCTTTCCCGCAAAGATGAAGGGGAAAACATTATCAAAAATAGCCACAGACGTTTGGGTGATTTTTTTTTCCTAACCAAAGCCTAGTTACCGATGGATTCAAAGGATTTTTGGCTCACTTCGTTGGAATCAAATTTATCTTTGTCACAATAGCAGCCATCAGCTGGACTAACAAGCCACGGATTCGACGCCCAATTACATTTTTTGTATCTGGTGGCTGCGAGGTTGAAATTCCCTGTGACGTGAAATGGGCACAATATTGCCTGAAATGTAACGGTGAGTGGGCCAGGAATATCATTCGACTCACGGCCCAACAAGTCTGGACGGTTTTTTTCCCTTTTTTTTTTGAAGTGACGATGAATAGGGAAATGCGGCTGAAGCTTGTCCAGATTTGGAGTTTGAGGTGGAAAGACGAGAAGTAGAAAAGTTATAATTTAACATCAAATCAACAGCCCGTTTGCTGAGCTTCTTGATGATACTTAGCTTTTGTCTACTGTCTTCTAGAACGGAGATGCTCAATCTTTTCAGAAAAAGGGAGGGGCACAGGTTTGTACATACTTAAACCTATCAGCCATTCGTGGACACTTTTATGCATATTTCTTTTTCAATGAAAAACAGAACATTAAAACTTCACGCATGCTCCAAATATCTTCATGGCAAAGCACTGATACGACTGCTTTTGTTTTACGCGCGCAAACACCCACATAAATAAGTGGCACTTTTATCTGCCTTTGCTGGCATGCGTGAGTACTTAAGTTACTCATATTCACCACAAGAGACCTCTTTGAGAAATTTCTGTTGGTAAAAAAAAAGTCATTACTTTTCATAGCGATTTATCGATACTTCCTACGAGGCATTTGTGATATGTTGTATGCACCATCGTTTTAGACTGAAATAATTATAGAGAGTGTTTACGAAATGCTGCGTCGGTGACCACTGGCCGGTTACAAAAGGCCAAAGATAGAAATTACATCTATCCTAACCCTCTCCATTTCCCTCACCCCCATCCCTCCAAAGCGCCCAAAAGACTAAGTTTATCAGTCAATTATCCTGTCTCTCACTCATTAATTCATTTCTTCCTTGATTCACTCACTCACTCTCTCATTCACTCACTCACTCACTTACTCACCCGCCCATTTACCCTCTCACTCACTCACTCACTCACTCACTCACTCACTCACTCACTCACTCACTCACTCACCTACTCGCTCACTCACTCACTCACTCACTCACTCACTCACTCACTCACTCACTCACTCACTCACCTCGTTCCCTCTCTCACTCACTCCCTCCCTCACCTACTCTCCATCAATCTATCAATCACATGATGAACACTAAGTCAAAAAATAGTTGCTTTTTCTTCTTTCTTTAAACTGACGTGTATTGATGCCAACGTAAGGGTCTTAAGCCTGGAGGCAACAATCGGCTCCTAATGCATGCTATTTCAAGAGCACGTTCCCGTCAAATTGACCGTAAATTTCTTAAACCATCTCACGATGACTTGTCAAGGCGTCCATAATTCCGAAAATGTTCACAGCTCAAAAAGTAAATGTCAAATTCTTGACAACTTGATGATATCGTGTGGTGCAACACTACCCCACAGCCAAATGGAGAGAAGTTAGAATGTGCTGTATGTTAAAGAGGGAGGAGAAGAGATTTTTTTTATGGATTCATTGAAATCAGAGATACAGAGTGTGATACATTTTATTAAACATTTACATATACGCTGCTGAGTCACTGAATATCACAATGGGCAAATTTTGAGTGAAGACGAGAGTTTGGTTAGAAACTATTACGTTACAATGAGTAGTCATCTGTTACAGGCATTGTATTAACTACAATACAGAGAAAATTCCCCCTCTTTCTCTCTCAGCCTATGCATTCAGCCTATGCATCCATCCATCCATCCATCCATCCATCCATCCATCCATCCATCCAGCCAGCCACCCAGCCAGCCATCCACTCATTCAGCCATTCATCAATCCATCCATCCATCCGTCCGTCCGTCCGTCAGTCCGTCCGTCCGTCCATCCATCCATCCGTCCTCCTTCCCTCTCTCTCTCTCTGACTGCTTGCTTGTCTTTGTGTCTGTCTATAGGTCTGTCCACCTGCCTGCCTGCCTGTCCGCCCGCCCGCCCGTCCGTCCATCCGTTCCTCCGTCTGCCCCTGCCTGCCTGCCTCTTTGCCTGCATGCCTGCCTGCCTGGCTATTACCTACTCCCTTTCTACCCCACTAACAGAAAACATCCACACACACAAAAAAAAAACCAAAATGTTCTCCTCGGCCGCTTTTACTCCCTACCCGGCCTCTCAGTGTTGCCCAATCTCAAAAAGTTTCCCAAACCAAGATTTCCCTCCGGAATTTCACAACAACCTATTTCTAAACCATCATCTTATTTTCGCACTTCCTTTATTATCATCATGTAATAAATGGGTTTGGTCTAATTCTAACTTCCTGGCATCCTCATAACTTCACAGTCCCCCCCCGAGGTTCTTATTTAATGCGTGGTTTATCCTGTCAGACGTAATTATAATTACCACCACGAACAGTCTCTTCCAATGACATAATTACTATATAGGATGCATGTTATCGGCAAGAATGCGAATGACATAATTATAGTGTAGGGTGCAGGCTGCCAGGAAGAGTGTGCATGTCCTGATTCGGAAAAGCCTGTTAAATCAATGTCTATATGCCTACCGTGAAGATACAATAACAATAATAATAATGATAAATGTAACAACGGTTTATAAGTCTGCTATCTGAGCTAATGCACGTTCAATCAATTTCACACGATTGACACCTTAGCGGACCTGATTATTCTGACTTTCTCAGCTCCCTGGCGAACATACAGAGCCGCTGCCATTAATAGACGCTGGAAACTCGCATTCTGACAGTATCCTTCATTACCTATAGCCATGTACCCTATTTACAGATGACTGAATTGAGGAAAATATGAATGAAATGCTGTCCCAAGGCACTTACAGCGTGGCTGTGGTTGAGAATCGAACTCAGGACCTCTAGATCTTGAGTTCAATGCCGTAACCATTTGGCCATGCTGCTCCATGCGCGCTTTTTCTCAGTAGTGCTACACTGTTCAAAGAAAACATTTAATATTTTTTTTTAATTAAGCTCACAGGGACATGTAAACTTTACAGCCATTGCATAATATTTCCTTTTAGGGTCATTGGACTTTAGATCTTCTAAGATGAAGCGTATATAATATGTACAGCATGCAAAGGAAGTGCACCATATTCTGGGGCACATAATGTAGGTAAGCTTACTATCTATATTGAATCCTCCAGGGTATTTTTTTTTATAAATAATCTCTTTACTGATTTCAACTAATTTACTTTAACGCACGGACGGACGGACGGACGGACAGACAGACAGACAGACAGACAGACAGACAGACAGACAGACAGACAGACAGACAGACAGACAGACAGACAGACAGACAGACAGACAGACAGACAGAC
>JAWQUT010000104.1:979161-995323 GCA_033807755.1 Ellobium chinense | reverse complement strand
ATCCGTCCATCCGTCCGTCCGTCCGTCCGTCCGTCCGTCCGTCCGGACGGACGTCCATCCGTCCTCCTTCCCCCTCTCTCTCTCTCTCTCTCTCTCTCTCTCTCTCTCTCTCTCTCTGCCTACTTGCTTGTCTTTGTGTCTGTCTGTAGGTCTGTCTACCTGCCTGCCTGCCTGCCTGCCCGCCGCCCGTCCGTTCGTCCGTCCGTCCGTCCGTCCGTCTGTCCCTGCCTGCCTGCCTCTTTGCCTGCATGCCTGCATGCCTGCATGCCTGCCTGCCTGGCTATTACCTACTCCCTTTCTACCCCACTAACAGAAAACGTCCACAAAAAAAAAAACCAAAATGTTCTCCTCGGCCACTTTTACTCCCTACCCGCCCTCTCAGTGTTGCCCAATCTCAAAAATTTTCCCAAACCAAGATTTCCCTCCGGAATTTCACAACAACCTATTTCTAAATCATCATCTTATTTTCGCACTTCCTTTATTATCATCATGTAATAAATGGGTTTGGTCTAATTCTAACTTCCTGGCATCCTCATAACTTCACAGTCCCCCCCTGAGGTTCTTATTTAATGTGTGGTTTATCCTGTCAGACGTAATTATAATTACCACCACGAACAGTCTCTTGCCAATGACATAATTACTATATAGGATGCATGTTATCAGCAAGAATGCGAATGACATAATTATAGTGTAGGGTGCAGGCTGCCAGGAAGAATGTGCATGTCCTGATTCGGAAAAGCCTGTTAAATCAATGTCTATATGCCTAGCGTGAAGATACAATAACAATAATAATAATGATAAATGTAACAACGGTTCATAAGTCTGCTACCACAGCTAATGCACGCCCAGTCGATTTCATACTATTGATACCTTAGCGGGCCTGATTATTCTGACTTTCTCAGCTCCCCGGTGAACATACAGAGACGCTGCCATTAATAGACGCTGAAAACTCGCACTCTGACAGTATCCTTCACTAGTCATAGCCAGGTACCCTATTTACAGATGACTGAACTGAGGAAAATACAGTATAAATGAAATGCTATCCCAAGGCACTTACAGCATGGACGTGGTTGAGAATCGAACTCAGGACCTCTAGATCTTGAGTTCAATGCGTAACCATTCGGCTATGCTGCTCCATGTGCGCTTTCTCTCAGCAATGCTACATTATTCAAAGACAGCCTTTAACAATGTTTTAATTACGCTCACTAGGACATGTTAAATTTACAGATATTGCATAATATTCCTTTTAGGGTCATTGGACTTAAGTTCTTCAAAGATGAAGAGTATTATGTACAGCATGCAAAGGAAATGCACATATTCTGGGGCACATGATGTAGGTAAGCTAACTATCTATATTGAATCTCTTGGGGTTGTTTTCCATAAATTAATATTCTCTTTACTGATTTCAGTTTATTTCCTTAAAGCTCGCTCGCACAGACAGAGAAACAGAGAGACAGACATACAGACAGACAGACAGACATACGGACAGACCGACGTACGAACGGACGGACGGACGGACGGATGGACGGACGGACGGATGGACAGAGAGACAGACAGGCAGGCAGGCAGATAGATAGACAGATAGATAGATAGATAGATAGATAGATAGATAGATAGATAGATAGATAGATAGATAGATAGATAGGTAGATAGGTAGGTAGGTAGGTAGGTAGATAAATAGATAGATAGATAGATAGATAGATAGATAGATAGATAGATAGATAGATAGATAGATAGATAGATAGATAGATAGATAGATAGATAGATAGATAGATAGATAGATAGATAGATAGATAGACCCGTAAAATTTCTAACCTCGGTGGTGTGCGCGGCGTGACTCAGCAGACGTACATGACGTAGAATCTTGACAGCGAAACACCTCAGAAAAATATTGCTCGTCATAAGTAATTCACCACTTGTTTTCAATTCGAAACTTTGACAATAATTTTTTGAAGAAATAGAAATCTAATACGATCATTCTGAAAATCCACAAATGTTCAGTCAATGTGCTATACACATGTCTTAAAATCAATGACAGGAAATGTTGAAGTGGACAAATCTTCTCCGGACGCATAACGTTTATCTCTATTTTTTTTTTTCCATAACATCAGACACGATCATGGCCGAGTTTTGACTTGGGACTAAATCTCATGGGAAATGAGTGTGACGGCCAGGGTTCTAACTACTTGTGAAATGTGCGGCATTTGAGAACTTGGGGGTTATCGATAGGGTCTGCTACCATCATAAGAATCACATCAACTCCTCACGTTGAATGCTGCTAACTGTGTATTTAGCACCGATGCACTAAAGTAATTTTTACGATAGTAAGAGACCCCGTCGTTAACCCAAGGTCTCAGCTATCAACTCATCCTAGGAATCCATGACTTTTGATCCTATATGTTCGAAACTGGAATATCTTTTGAATTTCCGACAATATCCGGAGACTCTCCCACGTACTGGGTTTCCGGTTAGGGTCAGCGTAGTGGACTGAGAGGTAGTGAAGAAAATGTACTCTTGGAGTGGTTATTAGACATTAAGAGAATTTGCGCATTAACGATGAGATCTCTTACCACTGTACAAACTACATTAGTGTATCCCTTTGCACCTTTTGTACAGTTCAACATGCAGAGTTAACTGAAAGATTGCGCTTTAACGATGGAATCTCTCACCATCCTAAGAATTACATTAAATTCTGCATGTTGAATGCCAATACAGGTACATTCAGCATCGACGCACTAATGTCATTCTTACGACGGTCAGACATTCCATCTTCAATGGACAAGCTCTTAGATATCATTGACTTGAAACTCCCAGGCGTGTTTCCATTTTCATAACTCTGTCCCTAACCCTAAACCAATCACTCACTCAGTGGCAGAGTAGATTTCGTCGCTTTCCCTAACATGTCAACTAATTAGGAATCGCGTATCCCAACCGTCACGCTATTAGTCTTTGTTTGATACTGAAAGTTGTCTTCATGGATTACTTTATTTCTTACTCCTGGATCGATTTCCCGTCAGTTCGCCATTTCGGTACCCGCTCTGTTCCATTCAGTAAAAGCCACCTGACTGTCAACATGCTCATGACATGATAAAAAGTGTCAGTTTCTGTTACTCTAATGTCTCGTTATCTGGATGTCATGGAAATACTATAATTCACTGACCTGGAAAAAAAGCGATTTTGGGGTAAAAATGAAATATTAAGGCAGGAAAGATAATCAGATGGGCCTTATCACTCTGTTAAATATTTCAAACGAGACAGCTTTCCATAGACAATGACGCATGTCTATGTCTTCTAATGCCTGGCTTGTAGTTCAACAGTACAGTTTCCATTTTTTTTTTAAATCAGCTATTGTCTTTGTAAATTCATATTCATAATAATGAAAGTAATAATATTATAGAGTTTATAAATCTCGTTGGAAATTAACCACCCGCTTACGCGACGTTGCATTATTATTACCCAGCAGGCCAGATCATTTAAGGACATTCTCAACTCCCTGAGTTGCATTCAGTGTCGCTGCCATTTTTATGCACTGATCACTACAATTATAACACTATATTTCAATGCCTATATCCAGGTACCCAATTCACTAAAGGCAAATTGAGGAAAATGTGAAAGAAGAGTTTCCAAGGCACTTACATGATGACAACGGCGAGAACTGAACCCATAACAAACTTTAGATGTTGAGGTTCATGTCGTATTCATTCGACCATAAATGCTCCACAACAGCATTTTAACCCTGAGAGACAGTACCAACCAGTCACTTATCTTTCTTTAGTGTACACAGTCCTTCCCTCAAACACGAAAAGAGCACTCATTTCGCTGCATATTTTCAAGAAGTCCTAGATCTACGTGAAAGAAACAAACCCACCCTCTTAGTAGAAGCAAACAAAAAATATCCTACAGCATTTATTCAATACGCCACTAAATGAATGTTATTTGGATCTCCCATTAGCCTTTATTTACACACGGAGGAGGAGCCACTATGAGCCAGCCAGACGCCAGACAGTAACAGTTGTTGCTTTCTTTTATTTTCTTAGTCTCGGGTGACGATGCACAGAGCCCATGCTGCCAGACCTCTAGCATGATGATCCTCTGTCAACTGTTGGCTGCAATACTCACGTAACTGATGACATGCTGGTCAAAGATAACCCTCTCCTGATTTGTATCATTAAATTTCCTTGATCTGTTATGTTTTAAAGTGTCAGACCTCTCTATGTTCAAAAAAAAAAAAATTAACAGCACCAGTACAACATTGGATAAATAGTTGTATCTGAAAAAAAAAAAACCCGCAGGGTAGTATGGCCCACCCACGATACTGCAAATGCACTTACAGCTCTGTTGCACCAAAACCTTGCTCTGCTCTTGTTTGCTGTGAGATAAGACAGCATCCAAGAGTCCGTTGCTCCTTCGCGACCCAGTCACTGTCCCCACTGACTTCAAGGTTATTTTAAAAATCTCACTTTTTTTTTTTTGGATTGTAGAAAAGTATTGCGTTCTATTATGTACTCGTAAAAAAAGGAGTTCTCTTTCAAGTGGAAGTTGCGTTTAAGCTTACCAGAATTAACTCTAGTCGACTGCTTTGAAAGCCGTACTCTTCCAAAGTATAGAGCCATGAGCGACTCGTCACGTCGATGTGATTGTAGTGACGGGCCGATTCCTCATTTTAGAAAGTCGGATCGGCTCGAACTTTTCACAGCTCGGATCACAAAGATCGATCCTGACTAGATCTTTTTCAAGCTCTCGGTTGCTCCAGCCTGAGCCCAAAATACAGTGGGCCTAAAGACTGAGGATCGGGACTCGGGCTGAGATCGCACCAGGGTACCAACAGAAAGTTTTAAAAATTCGGTTGGTTTGGTAATGAGGGCTCTGATGTTCTTTCTGTCTCGAAGAGTTTTTATTTTTTGAATAAACAATTAAACCATAATTATGGACACCAACGCACACATACCGCCCATAGTCCTTCTAGCACATCTCTGCCTGTAATCTAAAGGTGACAGTCTCATTGAAGCTACCTGCTTACAGAGTCCACAACAATGAAGTTTCAATGGTAACTTGTGTCGCCTGGCACAACCAACTGTTTGTCAAGCTGCGATTCAAAAAGATCAGGCCTATGGGTCGACCCAGAGCTCGATCCTCAAAATTCGAATCGATTACTCGAGTCCGAGGGAAAGACTGATTCGGCTCGATCTTTTGAGATGAGGTGCCCAGCCTTAGTAATTACCCGATAAACGCCATTCTGAGCGAAATTGGGTTTTGGGCTGCCAATAACGTTGTCCACGTTGTGTCATAACCTTAGACTTCTGGTTTCCATACTTTCGTGGTATTATTGGAGACACGATTTTATTTTTATGTAATTTACCGATATGAGTACATTTTGAAATATGGCATGCACTTGTTCAGGTACCTCACAACATGACAGAAAGCTGGTGTCCTTTCCTGACATGAGCCAATGTGGAACTTTTGCACTGTACAATGTCGGTGACTAAGACCGATAAAACTGTAATTGTTTATTGTAGCTCAGTACAAAATATCTGACTGTTTACGATGTGGACAAGAAAAAGCATACACTGTTCTAACGGACAGAAGGAAATAACTTTTTTAAAAAATGGACTATCTGTTTTGTGGGTTTTTATCAGGTTTTATTTTTTTTTTGTGGAATTAGACGGATTGCGCCATCTTCCTTTCTCCATATCGTACTCTATCCGCTGGCAGAACATTACGTCAGTGGCTATTAAGGATGTGAACCAAAAAAAAAACCTCACATATTGTTTTAGCAGACAGACAGATATCACTTTTTATCACAATTTTNCTTCACACGACATTCACGGATTATGAATGAAAACGAAAGAGACGGAGAACGTGATCCGACAACTTTGCAGAGTGTTGTGGTTTGTTTTTTTTCTTGCTGTTTCTTTTTCGTAGACTATGCGGTCGTGGTGTCCATTTGTCCAGCATCAACTGGTTCTTACAGGCAATGTCTATGAGATGCGTCTTTATATTAAACCTAGAGGTTACATCCATGATAGTGAAGGAATCTTCCATATCTAGACTAGTTCCTTGGTTTTTGCACCTACATCTTAGCACCAGGGACATTTTCTCGTTTATCCCTTCCATCGTGTATTCATCCTAATTTTTGTAAAACAGTAATCACGTTAATACAATGATGTCTAAAATAGAGAGCTTTCTTTTTTAAGTCCACAATGCCATCGCTGAGCAACATCAAGAGCTGTTACCTAAGGTTTGGTCTGGGACAAGGTATAGGGTTTGGAAGGAGAACGCACTCATTAGAGAGTTCCTAAATAGTGATTATAAATCTTTGGACGGTCCCTAAGTGTTTTTCCTCTTAGAGCCTATCCCTAATCCAACCCCTAGTTTCCAATCAAGCGTTATGTGAGCCTGCCCCTGAACATTGCCTACCAACACAATTTCCCTAACAAAGCTCCTTTTTTTTTTTTTTGTTGCCTGCGTTACAATGGTTGAAAACAGTTGCTGTTTACAGCCACACAAGACGAGGCCAGAAGCCAAAAAGATTCGTGAAATCAACCCTGAATAAACGAAAACTTTACTCACTCCAAGAAGTTCCATCTGACGATCTTTTACCCACAGCGAGACGGTGATGAAAGAACAGTAACTCGGTAGCGCCTGGCCCATCATTCTATTTTGTGTACCCCTTGTCCTGGCATGCAAGAAAGAGTGGATAGAATTTCACACAAACAGACTTAATCTGTTGTGATGTTCGGTAATGGCCATGCAAACAAGAAAACTGTGACGACTTCGTCATTATTCGAAATCACAAAAATCCGAAGAGAAATGAGATTGGTGCCTTTTTTTGTGTGTGTGTCTTCCAGATCGTCGGTGCGAATGGTGGTCGTAACACTGAGGTTTTTTTATGATTTCTGTGTTTCTTTTTTGTTCGTTCTTAATAATTTCAAACTTCGCACTCATAATTTGCAACCGTATTTGTATACTGGTATTACTCACTGTCCCTGGAAGCGTCGAACATGATCAACTACTAAAACATGATGCTTTGTGTCAGAACAAAATCTTCCCTTATTCGTTTTTTTTTTTTGCAGGGATAATTTTTTCACGCCTTCATTTGACGAAAAAAGTAACACAGAAAGGGCAGAAGTTGTTGCCTTTTTGTTGGTGTTGTTGCTGCTCCTGCTACTGTTACTGCTGCTGCAGCTGATGTTGTTGTTCATGATTTTGATGTTTTATTGTTGTTCTTGTTCTTGTTTTGTTGTTGTTGCTGTTGTTGTTGTTGTTGTTGTTGTTGTTGTTGCTGCTGCTGCTGCTGTTGGTGATGGTGGTGGTGCTGGTGGTGCTGGTGGCGTGTTAACTGTCAATTTTTGCTAGACTTAAGACATGAGAAGCCTCTTGAGACCATTTTTATTCTAAACTCTAAAGCTCTGGCGAGATTGAGGGGACACCACGACGAACCTTATCCCTTAGCCATCTCCCCAGTCCATGAATGCTGGGCCTGAGAAGGCCATGACATCAGCTTATTATTTTCGTCAAGCTATTGTTTCCCTTCTTTCAATGCCGCACAGATTAGATTCAGATGCCCAACGAAATCATCTTCGTATATCTCTAAGTAAGCTTCTTACATGGATATTACTGTGACATCAGCTGAACTCAATACGGCAGGATTTCAAGAAGGTCTTGGCTGATGTCTTCTGTTGATTTTCTTCAATTTAGGAAGACTTAGAGACGAGCAGCAAAAGAGATAGTACCACTTGTTCGGCTTGTGAGTTGTTCTTAAAGAGTGAATACTGGTATGGCTGAAGTTTGTGGGCTTGATTTTCGGATATGGCAGTTATGATGTCCTTAGACAAAATACTTTATTCCCATTTCCTCACTCGACTCAGGTGTGAATGAAATCCTGGCTTTCGACCTAGGGGGCCAGGGTCCTGCACTGTGGCGATTAACAATAACTTTGTTATAATTTGCTTTGTGATATTATAAGAATATTTTATGTAAAAGGCGCATCTCCATATATGTATGCATTTCCAAAAATGAAAAATATAACAGTGTGTAGCAGTGTAAAAGGATTCTCCGTATCTTAAATTTGAATCGATCTTTTTTCTTCTATCTTCTTTGTTTTATGAATTATTCTCATTTTACAAGTTTGATAAATATCAAACTAAACATTCAGAACCTGTTTACAACAAAACAACTTCATCAGTCACAAACCATGTAGCTCCTATCCTTCTAATGCAGACAGGGCTTCTAACCAAAATCGACCCAACACCGACACAGACCAGCTCCTATAGATGACCGGAACAGCTAGAGTCTGACACCATGATGACCAAGACAGTATCAAACTGGACCGCTTAATAGGTAACTTGGATATTAAGAAACTCCATCAATATGATTAACAGCTCAAGCTGGCATCAAGAACATCATCCACGGTTGCTTATATGCCCAGAGGACTTCACAAGCCCAATGGATTTTCAGCAGAGCGGCCCAGGTTAACACCGTTCGTGTGAGAAAAACAAAAAAAGGCAGCGGCAAAATAAAGCGGGGCGTCTAACCGCGATCAAATTTTAAATGATGTCCCCGAGGCAACCTGTGAATCTTGTTAATGTCATACGAGTACAAAATGTTTTAGCTTTCCCACGCTGTGCCCTAGCTCATTCCACGTTATATATCACACACACACACACACACACACACACACACACACACACACACACACACACACACACACACACACACACACACACACAAAACACACACACACTTCTTTTCCCTCCCCTCCTCCCCCCTCCCCCCCTACATACAAAAAAGCTGAAGGCCAAGGAGGCCTCTTCAGAAACAACACTGACGTCAAAATAAGGGGCGCTAACTAGCCCTCTCGAAGACTTAAAAGGACGTGAGATTTGGAATGCCCAAAACGGCACGGAATCTGCGGGTTAAGCTGAGACCCTTTGTCAGAATGCGCCACAGAGAGGGCGCTTTTAATTAGGTTATTGAGGTCTCTGGGACAAAAGAAAAAGTGGATATGCATAAATGAATTTGGAAGTAGTAGTACAACGCTTGTGAGAAAGTCAGGTTCAGGAATGTTTCACCTCCAGTAAAAAGGACTGATTGATATGATCTAAAACGCCGACGTTCTAATTCAGTTAGTTTTGGCTGATATATCTTCCACTAGATCTAATTATAACAATAAATTATGATTATTAAAATAATTTAGAAATTATACTTTTATTTGTAAAGAGGCTGGTAAATATTCATTAAACTGCTTAACGGCGATGTACATATTCATTAATGAATGAAAAAGGCATAAATACATTTGTGAAACATTCATTTCCGAGAAATGAACATAAGCCAGTATTATTGGCTAAATATCAGAGGACTGCTAATGAGTTACATTAAATAAATCGGTTTTCAGCGCCTATTTGTAGAACCTAGGGCCTGTGCCATAGCTTGGGTGCTAGGGTGCTAGGATGCTTTGGTGCTAGGGTGCTAGGGTGCTAGGGTGCTATGGTGCTATGATAGAAAAAATAATTTACTTCTTAGATAAAAAAAAAAAAAAGAAAACAAATATCAATGCAGACCTTAAAGAGGAATTTGACTGAAAGTTGCAACATTAGCTTCTATTGGTTAGTATGAACTTGGCACTTCTGATTTTTTTTTTTTACGAAGCCGGAAAAGGTTTCAAATTAGGCTATATCCACTGTTCAAAATAAACTAGATCGCCTCTGTGTTTCTTCTACTATATTTATGTCTATTAGCTGTGCTGTTTTTATGTCCTAATTTGTGAGTATTCAGTTAAATGTGTATCCATTAAGTGTGCAAGCTGTTTATATGCTGATGATGAATAGATGATATTGTGAAAAGAAGTAACATATTATAAAGTGAAGCTTAATATGTAATCAAATTATGTACATGTATCAACTGTGAAAATTTTCCATGGAAGACAAATAAAGTACCATCTTATCTTACTTTCCTGCCTTACGGGGTTCTCTCAAATCAAAGCATTTGTTAGGCTATCACACCCCCATTCCCCCATCCGCAATAACACATCAAGTAAGGGTGTTAGGGGGTTNGGGGGTACATTTGGTAGTCTTGATGCCAGCATCTCATAAAAGACGAGCTCCTAACATCAGCTAGACCATATATCCTGAATAAACACCAGAATCCATGGGGGAAGCAGAAAAAGAACTGTCTCATAATAATTTATAAACTTGCTCTTAGCAATGGGATTCATTGCGAGCATGCTCTTTTGATGGAAAAGGTGTAGTGTAAAATAGAATCTGCTGATGTAGAACTTACTGAGCTACAATCACAAAAACAGACTCAAGTTTTGTCGCTGTTTATCACTGGCATTACTAAGTGCCTACGTCCAATATTGGCTCATGTCGATTAAGAGCACTAGCTTTCTCAAGTGCATGTAATATGTGCACATGCCTACACAGGTACTTCGGGCACAAAAAAATTGATACAATATTTCGACACGTGCACTAATGCGTACATTGCATATAAATGTTTCGAAACGTGCAGGATCGTTATAACTTGACATGAATATTAATATCATCCTATGAGTATTGTATTAATTTAGTTGTATTGAGTGTTCAGTTCTAATTTTTGACTGACAATTTGTTCGGCACTTCATCTCTGTGTTTATATACTAACTCTAATGCTACTTATCATTGACACATTGTGTTGGTTTTCTTTGCTTTATCGTATATGGATTTATGTGCTGTTCCTAAACATAAAAAAATATTTCGTTGCTATGTCGCCGCATCACGAAACTACTACAATTCGAGATTTGAGGTTTTGACATACTATGAGCGATATTTTTGTATCAAAACCTAAACTTCGACCTGGGTGGTGTTTTTATGGGTATTGCATCCAAACCAGGAAAAGAGAAGAATCAGATTGTCCTAACGCACAACTCATCGAGTTCTAAAAAGAAGTTACGTTTTGTTAATCGACGAGCGACTCAGAAGACATGGCTGTCGTCTGCTGGCTATTGGCGTTTTGTGCTCAAGGGAGTTACAACAGGGAGAAAATGGCCAGTGAAGGACACGCTGTTCCCAAGCACCCAAGCTACTCGAGATTTATGCTTGAAGACGGGAATGGAAAGAAGACGGAAGAGATTTATGTTTGGTTGCCATTTTCATACGCGAGATATTATGGCCTTTTCACTGTGAGCTGATTCAAGCGAGAAGAACGAGATGTCTGAGACTTGTATTGAACAATTTTCCAGCGCGGTTTCATACGTCTATACAATCGTGACTAAAGTTTATTCACTGGCACGTGTCTTACAGTATGTGTAATTATCACTCTCTGTTGTATTTCAAAGTGATAATTATTGCCAAAAAATAATCGTCCCGAAAGAAACTGCAAACCTCAACGCTCTCTGCAATTAACTTTTTTTTTTACCCTGATTTCATATTTTGCTCATCTCTCATTCAAGCCTCATTAAAAACGAAATAACATTCGGCTATATTACTGCCATTCCTTATCTATTCATTGGTTTTTAACATTTTGAGAAACACTTCTTTATAATTTACATCTAACCGCATGAAACTTAAACCCCGACCTAAAAATCTGAACTCTTTGGAGTAATGCTCCCACGTCCACATTAAGGAAATCAGAAACTAGCTTGAACTCATGGTTAAACAAAGTATTTAAACAGACATTTTCACTGACTTCCTACGCACCCTAAATGCGAAATGTTTGCACAACAAGGCAAATTTTACTCACAATGAGGTAGCCTGAATTACACATTCATGTCAAAAAGATCTGAAGGCAGTAGATTTTGATCTAACTTTAGGTCCAGTAAGCAGGAGAAAATAGATATGTCTGAAAGAAGTCTATCTGTCACGGCAAGAAGTTTTAAAAGTCCCATAGAAGTATTTATGTTCGAAAAGTCTGACAGAAATATTTCTGTTACAGCATAAAAGTTCCAAAACTCTGACAGAAATACTTCTATTACAACAAAGAAGTTCCAAATGTCCGGAGGAAGTGTTTCTGTTAGGCAGGAAGTTCGAAAAGTCTGACAGAAATATTCCTGTTACAGCATAGAAGTTCCAATTATCTGGAAGAAGTGTTCAGTTTCGGCAAGAAGTTACAAACGTCTGACCTATTTCTGTTACAGGATAGAAGCTCCAAACGTCCGGAAGAAACATGCTGCAACATCAAGAAGATCCAGAGGAGTTTTTGTTACGGTCAGAAGTTCCAAAAGTCTTAAAGAAGCAGGCCTATTTCTGTTAAAGCAAAGAAGTTGCAGACGTTCGGAAGAAGTATTTCGATTACAGAAGAAGTTTCAAACCTCCGGCACAAATATTTCTGTAACAGCTAAAAAGATCCAAATGTCAAGAAGAAGTATTTTCTTTCAGAAAAATTTCCACATTTCCGGAAGAAGTATTTTTTGTCATGGCAAGAAATTCCAAACGTCCGGAGGCAAGAAGTTCCAGATGTGAGGTCTTCAGAGTGCGTTCCCACCCACGCAAACATCCTGGGATCAAAAACTCATCAAGGTGTAAAGGGTCAATGTTGAAGTTTAAATCCATTCACACATATGTGCAGTGTATTTCTATGAAATCCATCTGCTGATTTGGAATAACAATTTTAATGTAAAGAATAACACTAGTCTGGCCGCACATTTCCGTTACAAATGCACTCATCAGTTCTGTCAGCGATGACATATGTGCAGGTGCACTCGATAGTCCACGTTCGCATATGTGTGCTATTGCCGCAAACTCGATGTCTCTAAGAAGACGTTAGAATGATGACGCACGAAAGACACGGTGACTTGCATGTGAGACAATAAAAGGCAAGACTGGGAAGTAACTGGTGCATTCATTGCCATCAATTCTATCAAATTTTAATGTTCTTTCTTTCTTTCTTTCTTTCTTTCTTTCTCTCTTTCTTTCTTTCTTTCTTTCTACTTTTATTCCTTCATTTATTTATTTCTCCCTCTCTTTCTTTTCTCATTTCTTCGACTCTGAACTCACATTCCTGTAATATATATCTTGAATTTATGTTTCTGACTTTGAGTCTAAGAAGATCTTGAACTGAAGTGAACTGAGACTTCAGTTTAAGAAGATCTTGAACTAAAGGAACTGAGACTAAGACCAAAAAAGTCTTGAGAATGGCTTTAACTGCTATCGCCGCCGAATGGTGTGCATGTGACACGGCTGTTGAGCAGAACAGAAGAAGGTGCGGGTTCGAAGCCTCAAACTTATAAATGTGAAGATCAAGAGTACGTATGGGAAAGTGATATATGGCATAACGTACGTGTGGCCCACTCTTTGTGCGTGTTCGGAGGTCAAGGGCCATAACACTTCTACCTGTGGCCTCTGAAGACCTTCTGTTGTTTTGCTAGCCACAGCAGAGAGTTGCTTGCGCATTACTGGCATTTCATGTCCCCTGGAGTTGCTGCCCATCTGCAAACGGGTATGGAGGCTGGAATCCATGCTTCCCTCTGACCTGAGACTCCGGCTTCCTTGTCCCTATGTGGAAGAACGTACGCATGTGTTCGTGTGTAATTATGTGTATAAGTATGTATGTATGGGTGTGCGTGTGTGCCGTAAGCATACTGTCGTGAAGTTTTAGGGTATATCAGTCCAGCTTGTCTGACCTAAATTATCTCTGAAGGATCAACAAATTTTATCTTATCTATCTCATCTTATCTTTTCGCGTTTCCTGTTTGTCTCTTTAAGATGCTCTATATGATCTCTCAATGTCGATGATATATTTCACCCGCAAAAGTTTGACACGTCCAGCACCGTCTGGGAGGGGATAATGTAATGATGCGATGTCCTGCTGAAGTTACTCAGTGAAGACTTGAAAAAAAGTCCCAATGGTAAACCCTGTGGTCTACTTATCTGAACACCGAGACAATGGGAGCCAGGGGTCAAGGCGCTGAAGTATCACTTCGCAGCTCTTGTCGTTCTCACTAGGAGACCCCAAAAAAAGTGGCCAGATTACCCTGGATTTAGGTCGTATTTCACACGAAGGTCAAGGCAGGCTGGTGTGGAATGCTTAAATAGATGAGATTAAGGTGGATACAGTTTCACGAGCATTCTCGGCACGGACACGATAGTCGGCCATTGCCATGACGTAGGTTTTTTAAATGCCGTAGATAGTAGTTCCTAGGCTGTATTGGTTGATCTATCCTTTGACGCAATAAGGCAAATCCGCGTAATCCTGTCTTGAAAATCACTTATTGCAGTAATATTGTCCAGTGAAGTAAAGTCAAGCAGTGTCAATCAGTGGAGAACTTACGTATCAACGATGGGATCTCTTACCGTCGTAAGAATTAAATTAACTGTGTATGTTGAACGTCACCAGGGGTGTTTTTGGCACCGATGCACTAAAGCAGTTCTTACCATGGTAAGAGATCCCAACATTAATGAGCTAGCCCTCAAGTTAATCGTTGTCATAGTGCGGATATTATGTGCTCCGCAAAGCCTTTAGAGTGTGCAAGGCGTAGCTCTTGAGTGCGGCCTACCGCTTGTTGGAAACCTTTGTTATAGATGGTCGCTTCATTCATACTGGGTTGAATAAACTGTAAATTACAGATCCTCTCATAAAGCCACTGAAATTGCAGAGTTCTAGCACATATGGATTAACTGTGGGCTCAGGACTAAAGCGTCCCATTAAAGAGTGTATGTAGACAAGAGAGGTCATAAACACTCCATATAAATGGTAAAGCCTGACATGCACTTGTAATTTTATTTGTAATACGGGTGGAGCTTACTATTTACAGTAAACTACAGAGGAGCACATTAGGTGCTAAGAGGATTAACGTTGATACCTAATCAAATCGTCTGAACTACATTTCATTCTCAGTGTCTATCAAGTTTTAGGTAAGGATGCGCGCTGAGCATCAGAAAAGCTCTACAAGCATGCGAAGAGTCTTCTCTTGTCTATGCACACATCTTTGGTCACACCGACGAGACTGTCCTTCTAGATCAGTATATTCTTTATCAGTATATTCCAGTTTGTTCGTGCACGATGCCAAATTTTCGAGACGTCTGAAAAGTATCGGATTCTGATCTGGTTGATTCGGAGAGTGATTCAGCACACCCTCAAAATCTTTTAAGAGGTTGAGTGGATTTGTTTCAACGCCTTATAAAGAATATCTAAAAGAACATCTAAAAGGTCCTATGAACTGAATTCACTAAGGCCGAACTGGAGACGGCAAAATGATACACGTTAGTACAGAGAAGTCTTCCGGTACAAAGAGATGCCAACTTGCCTCTCCAACTTCTCCCTCCTCCCCTTCACCCTACTCCCAAATCACGGTCGTGGTCACACTACTTCCTCTTCCCTCTCTTTCTACATTATGGAAAGAAGAAGCTACGTATTTCCTAGATAAGCGACAAGAAGACAATTGGTACCTCTACCTAGAAATTAATGGACATCATACCTATCAATTTTCAAAGCATTTCTACAACTTTTCTGTGTAAAGATTTAGACAGAACCACTCTAATTTCTTAACTATAGATTATCAGATTGTCCTTCCCTATTCCTGTAAATTTAATCTGATGTGTGCATTTCAGTAAGTTTTATATACTGCGTCTTCAAGTTATAGTCATGTGACTACATGTTGAAAGGTGTGGAAAAACAGAAGATGTTTGTTTTGTTTTTTTTTAAAGATGGTACCCCTCCCAGAAACAAAAGAAAATTTCTAGATCCGCCCCTGGGACATGCCCCCGCGCTCCACACGTGCATTGCTTAAATAAAAATGCCAAAATCGTGATTTCCCAGCGGAGTGCTTTGGGCCGCATCTAAATTATCGTGTTATTTTCACATCACTCTTCTATTCATGATGTTTGTCCATGTCGGCTGTCTGAATTGCATTTCCATATTTGTGGGTCCAAGATCGTGAGGGGGGCCGCCTTGTCAACCCCACGAGGAAATCCCCTCATGTTTGACAACATTCTTTAGCTATATCAGCATCTTCCTTCCTCTATGTGTGTGCTCTTGTTACGGGCTACGAGTCGGTAGGCTGGATCCAGACGTTCTATTTTAAGAACACGCAAAAATAATTATAATTCATACAGAATATTCCCTTTCCCCCAAGTGTCTGTAATGTAGATGTCCCTTTGGCATTGGAATGCTTTAAAGTACTAGACACTTAACTGTCTTTTCTTTCGCTCCCCCAACTCCCCTCCACACCCCAAACTCTCGTTCCCGTGCC
>JAWQUT010000104.1:944697-973698 GCA_033807755.1 Ellobium chinense | reverse complement strand
GGGGGGAGTCCAGGCATCATACCAGGGGCGTGTCAGACGGTGCATGAATGGGAAGAGAAGGCACTTAATGGAGTATAGTAGTTGTTAAGTTGTTTAGGGGAGGAAGGCGGAGAGAAGGAATGGAAATATATATTGCATTTTCCTTAATCCACATGTCTGTAAAACTGGTTCCTCTCTAGTGGCAATGAAAGATGTTGTCCAAGTTGCTATGTTCCTTAGGGAGTTGAGACTGTTATTGAGTTATTTGATCTGCTGCTGTAATGATAATGTGAAGACTGTCCGGATATTAACCTTATAAAACTCACAGTTATTTTTATTATCATTATCATCATCATCATCATTTTCATCAGTTTTATTATCATTTTTATCATTGTTTAGATTTAATCTCGTCTGCCTATGTGTTATGTTGTGATGTGTGTTCGTGTGAACATTCCATATTCAATAATTATCTTTATGTTCCCTGATGAAGGACACATGTCCGAAAATTTTAAAAGGTTTTATGAGATTTTTCAGGCCACAGTTTTGAGAGTTTTTAGGTTTATTTTAATTTTTGAAAATTATTATTATCTTTATGATGATGATGATTACAGCATAGTGTTCAGAGCTATAAGCCTTAAATCCAGACATCTCTAGCGATTTCACAGTATCATTATTATTCTATCAGGCTAAGTCATTCAGTATGTTTCTCAACTCCCTCGGAAGCAATCAATGCTGCTGTCATTCTACCGACTCTGATCACAGACATTCTGACATCTTTCACTGCCTGTAGGTAGGAATCCATTTTATAAATGGGTAAACTAAGGGAAAATATGAATGAGGGGTTTTTTTGACATGACTAAGGCAGAGATCAAACCCACGACCTTTTGATCATGCGTCCAACCCCACAACTGTTCCGCCATGCTCATTCAGTTTATAATTATAAAATGTAGCCAGAACTTGAAAGTCACACAATGACACAGACTGACTGTTTTCAGAGAAGGCACACATCCGTCTCTCGTCTCTTCTTTTCCCTGGATCCCTTTCCATTAATTATACGCCACTGCCTCATCCCAACCCTGTTTTTATTTGTATGTTTTTTGTTTCGTTCCCATCGTAATGGAACTCTTTGTTATTATTTTTAAACTTCATTACGGGCCTCATTATCCTCGGCTGTCCCAAATTACCGAATTTTCATGCTTTTTCACTTCGCCATAATGAAGACAATGAATTAATGATAATAAAATATACTGAAAAACACACCATTGAGGCAGCTGGGTTTTTTTTTTCTTTGCATGGACTCTTTAGACTCCAGACTCATAATGGGGCATAACCCTTCCCGAGATCAGTTGTTTCCCTTGGAGATCCGGTGGTCCCTGAAGTCATTTTGTGAGCAAGTAAAAGAGCACCTATTTCCTATGCCATCAGCGTCTCCAGAGACAGCGGCGTTAATTTGGGTCATTTCGTGAGGGGGGTGACTTTTCTACAGAACTGGGCGTCAGTTCTTTATTACCCCTATTAAGATTCGTCGGGCGGTGTTCTCGGCACAGTCGGGGTTGACGTGGTCTTGTATGACTCGGCTATGGTGATGGTGGTGATCGTGAAGGTGATAGTGGTAGTGGTGGTGGTAATTGTGGTGGTGGTGGTTATGGAAGTTTACAGTTGATGACATGTCGTTATGAGTAGGTTATTGCAGTTTTGGTGGTAGTGGTGGTGGTGGCAGTGGTGGTAATGGTGCTTGTAAAGATGGTGGTAGTAACGGTGGTAGTGGTGGTGGTAGAGGTGGTGCTTGTGACGGTCGTTGTAGAAGTGGTGGTGATGGTGGTGGTGGTGGTATTAGTCCTTGTGATTATGATGGTGAAAATAGTGATGGTTGTGATATAGAGTGGTCCTTGTGATGTTGGTAGTAATAGTGATGTTTGTGATGATAGTTGTTGTGGCGGTAGCGGTGATAGTAGAGGTGCTGGCGATAATAGTGGTGATGGTAGTAGTGGTAGTGATGGTATTGATGATAGTTATGCTACTGTGTAATGCAGCTAACGTTGCTCTCGCTAATGCGACCAAACACGTGGCTATTATTGGTAAAAACTGAAGGCGGTTGCCTAAATGATGAAAGTGGTGCTGTTGGCGAAGTTGATCATTCTGAAGCTAATTATAGAAATGTCCACATGGGTGCTGATGATGTCATCCGCATGGAGCAACTGAGGACCATGGGGTAGAAAAAAATCTCCGTTGGGCGGTCAAGGGTGTAAAAAAGCACCTGGAAATGTCAATGACTCATATGCGTTGGGCCATAAGGAATAATATTTAACAACAAGTGTCGCCATACTGTTGTTGTAGTTGTTGCTGATGTCGTGCTGTTGTTACTGTTGTTGTTGTTGTTGTTGTTGTTGTTGTTGTTGTTGTTGTTGCTGTTGTTGTTGTTGCTTTTATTTTTTCTGCTGCTGCTGTTGCCATTAGTGATTTATACACTTATCGGTAGCATCTTCATATCTTTTGTACTGACTTCATTTCACCAAAACATGTTTGCGTGTGTGTGTGTGTGTGTGTGTGTGTGTGTGTGTGTGTGTGTGTGTGTGTGTGTGTGTGTGTGTGTGTGTGTGTGTGTGATTCAATGTTAAAGTGGGAAGAAAACAATAAGTCTCATAGACTCTGGCACTAAAGCTTTCATAGGGTGACCGCTCACGCCCTCAAAGCATGATGACCGGTGGAGTGTTTTGGTTGCACTGTTTAGAAATATGTTAATTGCAGCACAATAATTTTTTTATTTGCTATTCTCAAGAATTAGCTGGTCTTCCAACGTCCATTCAACTCCTGCACATGCAAAACGGTGGTCAGTGGTTATCCCCTTTTAAACCGCGTAGGCCCTGTTTGTCATGTGTTTGGCCTGACCGCATGTAATACTCATTCCGACAAGATGCACTCTTTCACCTTAGACACGCGAGTATGATGTGCTAATGATCTGGTTGCTTTTGTCGGTAACATGACAGATCATGATATAGACGCCTCCAGGGGCAATGTCCACCAAAGGCAAATGACCGCTTAGAGGATACATCGTAAGCGCCATGGCCGAAGACATTAATATTCAGTCTAACTGCATGTTTCCCTTTCCCTCTCTCTCTCTCTCTCTCTCTCTCTCTCTCTCTCTCTCTCTCTCTCTCTCTGTGTTCTCCCTTCTCTCTTTCTCTACCCATTCTCTCTCTCTCTCCTTCGCGTTCCTTTCGTTCTTTCTTTCCCTCAAAAACACATACTTCCATCTTTTTTCTGATTCTATCTCTGACCTCTTGTTCATCTTCAGCTATTCTCAACTCGGGAACTCTCTCATTCGCACTCACTCTCTCACTCGCACTCGCACTCGCACTCTCTCTCTCTCTCTCGCTCTCTCTCTCTTTCTCTCTTTCTCTCTCTCTCTCTTTCTCTCTCTCTTTGTTTTATACATTTCCTCTCGCTCTTTGTCTGGCTCCAAAATACATTCTTTCACTCCGTTTTTCTTATTCTTTCACCCGCATCTCATTCGTCTTCAGTTATGCTCATCTTTCTCTCTCTCTCTCTCTCTCTCTCTCTCTCTCTCTTTCTTTCTCTCTTCATCTCTCTCTTTTCTCAATCTACTCTCTCTCTTCTCCTTCACATTCCCTCTCGCTCTTCAAAATACATCCTTTCACTCCAATTTTCTTATTCTTTCTCTCGCCGCTCATTCATCTCTAACCATGCTCTGCTGAGGAAGCCGTTGGTTATGATTGCTATTGTTGTCTGTCTCATAACTGTGACTGGCCTGGTATTGTTGATTTTGTCCGCTACCAGACAGCGTGCATCGCCATTGGGATTATCGGTAAATGGATGGTGGAAAGAACGAAAGAGCTGATCGTGAATGGGGGACGGTCGGAGGAGCGAAAGAAAGAAAGAAAGAATTGCCGCATTATATTTGCGTGGGAATGAAAGAAAGAAAGACAGAAAGAAAGAAAGAAAGAAAGAAAGAAAGAAAGAAAGAAAGAAAGAAAGAAAGAGCGAAAGTAAGAAAGAAAGAAAGGAAGATACAAAGAGAAGAGAAGAGAAGAGAAGAGAAGAGAAGAGAAGAGAAGAGCAACTGAACGAAAGACAAATCATCACACAGACGAGAAATACAGAGTAAATGCGCAAATGAATTTGAAAAAAAAAACAACAAACAAACAAAGAACGGAGGGAAAGAAAGACAGAAAATATAAGAATGGAAGAAAGGACAGAAACTAAATTACCCCAAAATAATGCCGAATAAGACACGAGAGAATGAGCGAGCGTAAAATGATGAGATGAATGCCTACATGACGACGAAGAGAATAATTACAAACACCCAGCCAAGATAGAAAGAAGTATTAAGTAAGCATGGATACACAAAAGAACGTACGACAGACAGTGAGACGGAGAGAGGGAGAGAAAGTGAACGAATGACTGAAATGGAGGTGTGTTAGCATTGCATTAGATCTTGATGCGGAGGAAGTCCAATGTGAAATTAGGTTTGGCCGGCGCAATGATATGGTGATAGACCGAAGGCCGCCTCGTTATCGCATGTACACACGCCTATTGATTGGTCAGCTCTCTCTGAGGCGACCGGTACTACTACAATAGCTCTGCATGGCTTTATATCTATAACATTCATTAATCTCCCCCTGTAAACGGAATTAGTTCCTTCCAAGCCTAAAGAAATGGCTGGACGGTAATCTAGCGCTGATGTGCCGACTGCAGCTTCTCCATCATCAGAAACAGTCATTTGCAGTCTGAGGTCCTACCAAAATCTGGGTCGTTTTGTTCATACCATGATGGCAAGCCCGCTCTTCTGTTTATGCTCAATATTTACCACCATGTATTTGGCCATACTGTCTTGTTATTTGCACTTGTGTTACAGGTTCAAATGAATTTTGTACACTTCTTGTCGGAATTACAGATTTAATGTCCATCTTCATGACAAAATCGTTATCAGTCTATATTATAGAATAGTACGTGGACATCGATTTTGACAAGGTCTCTGCTGCTTTGGTAAGGAAGACACGTAGTCTCGAATGCCAGTTTATACCACCTAATTTAGATCTATATCGTACAGAAAACCTACTCCTATAGTCATAAAATGTATATGGAAGTCTTCAGCAACCATGTCTTCTAATAAGTAACCCACATCCCCCATCCCTCCCCCATTATTTTTTTTTGGGGGGGTTTGGCTACCTCTGACGTCATGGCCAAGAAACAAGATCAAGAAACATGGTCGCCATTGCCAAAAAGCCGCACTCTAACGCCGTTTCATTTCTCCCGAGCCAGAAAGTGTTTTATGGTCCGGACCAAAATGCATGACACTAAGCCATCAGCTGGCGGGCAGTATGTCCCAAATAATATATGGCAGCCAAAGAGTTTCCGGAGGGTGAATGCACCGTCTGTACGAATACATAGACGGGGTCCATACCCTACTTTACTTTACAATTTCCACCCTCATTCCTGCCGCAATAACGGAAATATATATATATATATATATATATACACACACACGCACGCACGCACACGCACACACACATACACACACACACACACACACACACACACACACACACACATACACATACTCACACACACTTACACACATACATTTCGTCTACAGGACGTAGCGACTAGTACGACAAATGTATTCCTTCTTCGTCTTAAGAATTAAAATGACGAAATCTCTTGAGATTCTGAAGAGCTTTTATGCATAAACTGGGCAAGAATTATACCATTTTTGGTATTTCGCAAGGAGTCTTCGCATCTGGAATTTTGTTTAAATATCTACAGACGCTTTAATTCCTACAAGGGATATAACGGACAGAGCGACCCTTAATGAACCACACTGTTTCTTTTTTTCAGCATATCTGCATTGCAGCCGTGCTTATTGACTCCGTGCTGCTATGTGCTAATTGCTGCATTATGGTAGTATATGTCTCCTACTGCCATCTGGGAAATAGTTACTAGAGGTTCTGTAGATCAATATTATTTTGTGATTCCTACTGACTTTTCACAGAATGGCAGGTAAAGTGACATCGTCAGGATGCATTCTTTCTCTACGTCCTTTGACAGAATGATGGTAATCACAATCTAATCTCTGCTCCTCTTACTGGCCTGTGCAGTAGCGTTCCATTCAAATTTCGTCATGCTTATTCCACAATTCGTTTAAATCATGTTTTGAGGTTTTGAGAAAGTTAATGCTCTCAACCTGTCGCTCAAAGCAAAACAATGAGACAGAGGTGGTTTAGCTTGTAAAACTAGGATATCATAAAGAGTCAAAACTTTGCATTTGTTGTAATAGGCAAAAAGATGATAAACGGAAGATTACAGTAATATAAACAATTCAAATCATCGATAAGATGACTTTGCATTTTGTGGAGTAAGTGTGACGATTTGAGATCAATGTGTAATTTTTTTTGGTTTTTTTTTCTTTTTACTTAGCTGTCTAGCTGTGTGTGAGACTCATCCAATGCAAACGTTTAACTCCTGAAGCTTCCGATGCTGGAATCCTTTATCGCTGTGAAACACCTACGGGTGTATATCGCTAGCGATATTTGAGACACTTAATTTCTTGTTTTTATCAGATAAATAAATCTTAGAGTACAGACCAGACTTAACATTTCCTGCACCCATAACCTGGGATCGCGGCAAGCTTTTCAACTCTCAGTCTATCTTGCCTCTTTTCGATAATTTCCGTCCACTTCCCGAAAAAAAAAATATACGAGAATGTTCTGCCACGATTCTGTTTTTCTTAATCGTCTAGTCCTGAATTATTTTACTTGCATAGAGACAGATTAATCGACCCTTCTTTTCGTGTCACATTCAAAGCTGAGGATTTTAACAGATGGTGGAAGAAATCTGAGAACTTGTTGAAGTTATTCTTCGCTTTTCATCTGCACTCGCGTAACGCCACCTGAATATTTTTTCCTTCAGTTGGATATTAAGTTCCCCACGGTCGGCAGACAAGCGTGTTTTGGCCCCCACTGACTGCTGTTTAACCAAGAAGGGGTGCATAGGTGCCTTGCAAAACTGCATGTTTATGAGTATAATCAGAAAAATTCGCCGAAACATAGCGGCCTACACCGAAGTAATATTTTTACTACCTGTTTCATGGGAGGTGTTTTACCGCTTTTTCTTGTGTGCGCAAGGTGCTATGTCGTCATTCCGAGCGGGAGTTGTCTGTCCCGGATCTAATTCAGCAACAAACAGGTTTCGATGTTGAAAGAGCGTCGTGAGGTCAAAAGGGTTCGCCCTAGTATAAACTAATTTTTTTGTGAGGGTTCATATCTATTTTTGTACTCCATGTAAGCAGTGCCACACCTTACTCGCGTAAAACAACCCCTTCCTCCTCCTCTCCTCCCCCTTCCCCACCCCCGCACTTCTCTGGAGAAAACCTCAGTGTGAGAAGAGTCCGGCCTATTTCCCTGGTTGATACAAGCTTATTAGCTTTCGTTTCCCCGCTCAGGGTCACTGTAGACTTATTACTACTAATATATATATCGCAGAAATGCTACGCCGTCACGGGCTTCGTGAGTGTTCTTAACTTGATTCAATCTGACAGTAGACAGGTACAAGTACTTATGTTACTGATGAAAGAGAGAGAGAGAGCGAGAGAGAGAAACAGAGAGAGAGGCAGAGAGAGAGAGAGCGAGAGAGAGAGCGAGAAAGAGAGAGACAGAGAGAGGCAGAGACAGAGAGAAAGAGAGAGACAGAGAGACAGAGAGAGAGATTTGGCAGAAGGTCAAAAAGTTCGAGCTGGTGATCCTGAAAAAATGTCAGGGTCATCTTGGATAATCTACAGACCAGCCATTGTCCATTCATGACTCCATCTTGTCCAATTCTACATCTCCCAAGAAACCTCTGTTTCTCAATGCACTTAAGATTTCTCTTCTACTTTGCCAGCGTTTTGGGTCTGCGCTATTTCAGCCAAGATTTCCTTCTGAGTTTCCCGGAAAACTAGAGAATCAGAATGTCACTGCATAACAACAACAAAAAAAAAGAATTCAGCGTTACATGACCGATTGTACTAACAGGCGTGAAGTCTGGAACACCAGCAAAGAATCATTTGAAATCGTGGGAAACCACAGAATTGTAGTTCACGATCGAAGACGCCAATCGGTTTGGTAGCTGAAGATGAAGATCCTTCACCTTCGTTAACATCTACCTATGATCACTACCATCAGGCACCCATTCTCCCCGTTATGCACTCTGACCTGTATCTACACTCACTGACCCTCAGAGAATACGTAGGTGGATATAGGACTTAGCGAGTTTCGATCTCCATGTGGGCAAAATCCCAAGAATCCTGTAAAAGTTTTTTGGGGGGCAGTTTTCAGATATACAGCAAAACCTTCACGGCAGCTTGGTTGGCATGAAAAGATCACACATGAATACAGATTGCTCATTGTCTGACACGAGGCTGCTCACTGAGATTTAGAATCTGCGGCTTAGACGTGCGTCGGGCGTTTGAAGTCGATAAAATCTAGACAACGGGCTTACGGCTGAGCCAGCACGGATACAGGTTTTTGTCCACACTACGTAGTTTATAGTTGTGCTTCATTGAAGGACATTTTCTAACTAATTCATAACGCACAACTTTTGTTTGTCGACCTCTTTGTTTTTTGGGGTTTTTTTTCTTATATTTCCGTAATTAATCAAGGATATCGGAAATCTTTACCAGCCAATTAAAGCGGATGTTTCAAATTCGAGCAGCCATCTCATTACTTGATACCTTCTGTTCTGATTTTGATAGTCTCTCAGATTATGTCTTTTAAATCTGGACGTAGATCTAAATGAGTTTCAGCCAATAAAAGCAAGCGTTTATGATGAGATCATTTTGACTTTGGTTTTCTCACAAAAGTTGTGAACCTTTTTTATAATTTACACATGCCTCGCTCCCGTTCATTTCTATCCTTGTTTTCTTTTTCACATATACTGCAGATTTAAGTGATTTTACAAATAAACGGACCTCGTTCATGTTAATATAATGATACGTATTTGAGGTTTGCAAGATGAGCCTCAGGCAAATGGAAAGAATAGGTGGTTAAAGATCGTCGGTTGATGTGCACACCTTGGAGAGGTTGCAGATGCCGTGAGTTCGAGTCACGACATTCCTGTCGTCTTGCGCTTTGCATTATGCATTGTATTTCACGCATAGAACGTTACATCATGTACAGAAAAAAGTAGGCATATGCATTACTCGCCTAACCTTACAGCAAAATGAATGAGGTTTACTGAAGTCAGCAAGTGGCAACTTTGGATAATGCGTCATACACCATGTCGAATAAGCCATTAGAGAGTTTCATTTTCAGATTCGGATCTCCTGCTAATAGTTATTGTAGAGGAATAGAAAAACATGCGCTTATTGCATTTCCTGGTCGTACGATCACATTGCACATTACCACCAGAATCAGATATAAACTGCAGTTCGTAATGAGCGATAAATCGAAAGACCAGAAAATGTTATGTGTGCATGTCTACCTCCACCACAACGGTCCGAAGAAGATCCGAGCTTGAAACTAAAAGCTCTCTGTATCTGGCCCTCGCCTTACACAAAAATATTCCTCTGTAATAGTGCAGAGCGTCACTTGAGTGCAACACTCTCCTACGTGCATGCACATGTACTTGTAAGTTTATGCATGAGATGGTATAGCATTGCTCTCAAGTGGAGATCATTAGTCACTGCACTTTTTTTAAAGATGGGCTGGGACATTTTACATCTCACCCCTTTCCCAACCCCCTTTCCTCCTCCATGATCTCATGCGGCGCCAAGATATCGAGCCAAGCTGGTCTTCAGTTTCAAGGACAATATTTTCTTTTCCATTCGCCGTGCACAGAGACTGAAACACATTTCCACGAAGAACTATTAGTAGTCGATGACTGCAACCTTTCAAACGGGGCTAATAGTATGCAATTGGACGTTAGCCTCTAATACAAGCGGACAGCATCGATCGCTGGAAAAGGCTTCCACCCGCAAACAGAGAATGGAGTATTGGCACTTGAAATATGGATAGTGAATGGTGAATGAATACTGTTAATTGAAACTCGATACTGTATACTGAGCGACTGTTTAGTGGGTAAACGGTGCTAATGTAGGTATCGATACTGAATCGTGAGTGAATGCTGCTACGGAAATATCGACACTAAATAGTAAATACTGACACCTGAAAGATACAAGATTGAGTGAATACTTCCAAGTGAAAACGAATGCTGAAAAGTGAAAGAATGCTGTCAATTTTGGTATAAATAGAGATCGCATGCTGCCAATCTAAGTATCGATACTGTTTATTGGGTAAACCACATGATCGAACCAGGGCATAGATTTATGTGGTATACGCAGTAAGCGAAATGCAGGTGTCGTTGCTTCGTTGATCCCATTTCACGTCCACATTTCCCACTCTCGTAGGCAGTTTTTATCAAAGAGGCCATCAAGAAAAATAGCGGAGGGCAGTACCTTTTCTGAGTACCAATTCCCTCGAAAATAAGCGAGTTTCATGCCGGTTCCAAACTCTGGTTCTGGACTTTCAATACAATTTCGATACTTTCGATGAAAGCAATACAGTTTTTCTGACCCAGATTCCTTGTCCCTCCAGCAGTATCGACAAGAATCGGATGTACCGAAGGGTATCGGAATGGATCGAAATGCCTACCCTGCACTGATTATGTGATTCACAATAGTCTCGATATTTTCGATACTCATATTATCATGAAGGCTGAGTATTGCATTCCCCCCAAAAAGTGGGTATGAGCCCACCACCGGGTCTATGACTCCCAAGACTCAACACGTTACAAGAGGTCACAGTGACGCGCAACAATAACTTAATACTATACTACCAAGCCATAGTAATGACTGAGAATTCGTTTAATTTGCTTGGGATGACGCGTGTCACCGCTGTATGCCTCTCTCACACAGTCTGGTCAACGCAACATGCTCAGAAGACTTTAAGGAAATTAGGGCTACAAGTCACACACCATCAAGGAGGTCACTATGGTAAGCGACTATAACCACAAACGCAAACTGTCAACCTCAGTTTGGAGTTCATTCAGTTTGCTTGGGATGACAATGGATTCAGGAAGATTACGCTTTAACGCCGCATAGTCAAGAGAATTAGCAAAATGGATAATATTGACAAATTACAAATAATTCACTAGAACTCGTATGGTGAGCCAGGAAAATCCGAGACGACCTTTCTGAAGTAAGACTAACATTAGCACACATGTTAAAACTCACGAGTTAAAAACTCACATGTTTGGTTAATAATATATCGGGGTGAAGAGATGGTTCTGAGACACGTGGGGAATTTTTTGCTTTCTACTCAGGAAAGGTATAAGCCAGTGAGTTACAAAATAAAAGCCGCTGGTAAAGAAGTGAGTTTTTACTGTTCTTGAGATTTCCTAGGTCTACCTACTGTACTGACGTGGGGATGCTAGAGATCTTCTTGGTGCTGTCGGGATCTGGGGAGCGTAACGACTGATCTGACTGCCACTAAGGCAAGAAAACCCTATTCGGAGACTGACGGGATCTCTATCTCGAATTTGTTTGTTATTGCTGTTGTTGTGGGATAAAGGTTGGTAAGTTTGAAAGCCTGCTGTTCGCCTCTGCATGTTTTAGTACAATACCAGTCTCCGTTTCCTGGTCAATCCAGTTTTCCCCTAAGGATTCGGCTTTCTAGCTGCAAGGTGCCTGTAAATTATCCTATTTTGCAGCATTTCCTTGAAGTGGAGTAGATACAATTGACTGCTTTGCTTGTATCTGTATATCGTAAGCGCACCTTTCCTTCTATCTATCTATCTATCTATCTATCTATCTATCTATCTATCTATCTATCTATCTATCTTAAAACCCGATGAAGGAAGATGAGATAATGTCCCTGGTCCCTACGGCTACGCCCGTGCGCCAGAACAATAAAGTGCCAATGTGGGAGAGGTATCTTATCTCCACATCTATTCTGGAACTATCTATTCCACTAATCGGTAGGCACCCCTACGTCCCACCCCCGTTGACTCATCAATTTGAGAGGGCAGACATCAAATTGGCGGTCATTGCTGTGGTTTGTGGCACATCTAACCTCCGGCAAATTTGGCAGAGTCTGGGAGTAAATGAACTGTATCGATTCCTGATATCGTTGTCCAGAAAGTTACTGTCAGCCTCGCCTAGTAGTAATTCATTTGATCACAATTAAAACTAATTGTACGACGAATTTACATTCCTTCCGTGTTCTAATCAAAATTAGAACATAGTTTTACCCGCGTTCTAATCGGTGGTAGTTCAATAAAATAATGCGGAGCAATATATGACTCTGAGATGCACTTTTTTTAACAATAAAAACAAAGCGAACAGATGATCGTTTGTTGGCATCCTAGGCTATGGTAACAATGGCAATGACGCCAGAGAATGAGAGGGGGTGAGGACGAAAGAGAGATAGAGAGAGCATATCTCTGTCTTTTCAGGGAGTTGAGGCTAGGGTGATAATGAAAATAACTGTACATGGAAACGAACGGTCACACAAACACTATAATACTGACTCCTCAGCTGCACAAAAGAGAAAATATTCTAGCATTCTGCAACAAAAAATATACCTTGATGATACTCGTGAACTTTAAGTGACCTAAATCTCAGCCTCTGTGGGAGGAGATAAGCAAGAAACTTTTCTCACTGATGAAATGCAGCATCCCAACCCACATCATCAGACTACCACAGTTTCACTTGACTACCATGCTTAAACTCACATGCTCACAAACAATATGTCTGGGCCTACCTTTAACATGACCAGCTCCAATGTAGATATCACTTGCAAATAATCCTGAGTCTGTGATGAATTCAGTGCAGCCATTTTGTTTTGTCATCAAGACTGTTCATTTATGTTGTTTTCTTTCAACACAAACAATTAAAGATGGCAACTTCATCCTGTGCTTTCGAAAGCATCAATTATCTCCTATGAGGAATCGCCGATTTGTAAGGAAAATAAGCGGGAAATTCCCTATTACTGTCTAACGTACCATACTAGTTTTCTAATAGCTGTCCCGTTGCATACTGTATTTTGCCCATGTGCCACGGCTGTGGTCTGGGCTTATTCGCAATAAACTTGTTAAACTTGTTAAACTTGTTAATAGCGCTAAGACTGAAAATAAAATTGAAATTGCAACCATTTTAATATTACACATGTTTGTTATTATTATTTTGATGTTGATGATGATGCTTCGTCTTCTTCTTCTTCTCATTATTATTATTGTTATAGTAATACCATATTGTAGCAATGGTTATTTGCTCAATTTTATGAAATTTTTGGAATTTTTATGAGCCTAACATAAATAGTTACCTGAGTTTATACTAGTCATACATAGATCTAGCAATAACATCTTGAATGTCGTGAAGATAAATCTAGCATAAATGTCTTGCGCTATTCATGAAGTAGGTTATTCTATTATCTAGTGGAAAATATTCTAGTTGATTTAGGCTACATGCAGCAGGTATCATCTATCATGTTGAAAAGTTATATGATGGAATGTTACTAGCAGTTAGCTTGATTAGATTTGTTTAGCACCAACGTGAAACAAAATGTTGTGCTGCCCCTCATTAAAATTATTATATTCAAATGTTACATGCAATGTACTTACTGCACTGTGAATTTTAATTTTACCATGTCTTCAGCATCATAACTAGAACTGTATTTGCTTCGTCTAGTTAACTGTGTTTATCAACCGTTTTCTGGGTGATATTATGGAATAGTGCTGAATAAACAGACCTATGTCAATCCAGCCATTATTTTCAACATTCTGTATCTGACCTGTTTCTGATTCACACTCTAGTCTAGTCTACTTCCTAAACTACTGAATATAAATGCCAAACATCATTTTCAAATGAGACAGGCTGCTTAGCCTTTTGTGGTCACTGCCCCTTACTTGTACATGTATCTATCACCAGCCTACTGTTGTTCTAAATCCTGAATATCTTAGATCTAGATCTAGGTCAGTAATCCAAGCCTGTTTTAGTATACATTTTTATATCTCTTGCAATATAATGTAGGGTAGATCTACGTCTGCTATGTTGTTCTCCTTCGTGAACCTAAAACCAGTGTAACACACTGTAGACATTATATGACCTGAGAGGAGCTCACATCTACAGGATCCAAGTCTGACATTAATTTCTTATCTAAACAGTCTCTTTCTGATTCGACACCCACTAACATTTCGTTCATAAAAGGCCTAGGCTTGCTTCAAATTTAGGTCGTGCCCTGAGTTGTTATTATAGGAGTAGGACTGTCTAGACTAGACCTCCGGCTAATCTAGGCGTTAGACTAGTCTACGCTTCCACTACTCTGAGAGATAAAAGTATGCTATCCTGTTGTGAGATGTTAACTGAATTTGTGTCATGCTAATAACACAGAGATATAGACTAGATCTTCGCCTGTCACATCAAAACGCATGGATCTTTCAAGTCTACACTGGTCTATTAGATCTATGTCGGAACACGCGGCTATGCGCGGCGCTCAGACTAACAAGAAAACATCTCAACATTTCAGCCGGGCTAACAATGACACATTTTTCTGCGTAGAAAACACCTAAATCAATGCACAGCACACTGTTACGGAGGAGACACAACACCTAATTGCCATGTTGAATAATCCTTCATTCACAATCCGTTCTACTTCGAATCGAAATGACACTAGGCCTAGTCTAGCAGCCATGAAATTGAGACTAGGCCTAGAGGTGGGCACTAATAGATATCTATACTGAGTACTCTAGATATTTGTCTTCAGTCGTGAGTACTAGATATTTGCCATTTTCTTAATAGATACTGGTAGAGACTCAGTGAGGCAAATTAAGTTGGTTTTTTTTCCCCTTCTCCCTCTCTCTCTTGGATAAAAATTTGTTTTAAAATGGTAAAGCTGTCTTGGAAAGAAAACGAAATGACATAGCCTACCCACCTCTTAGCATGCTGGCCCTCACATACTGTATCTCTTGAGTTCTGTCCATCAGTTCCCTCATATCGTCTGTTTTCAAAGGAACTGATGTCACAGAGAAGATAATGCAGGCATAATCCGCTTAATAACAGTTTGTAGAACTTACTGTTTCAGTTTATGACCGTATGGTCGCCTCATGACATGAGAGAGAAGATAATGATGATTGCTAAAAGTGTAATTACATCTACTATTATAATCACTCTTTAAGTTCATTTTCTTTTACGTAATCAAATAAATTGGGTTAAATTTTTGTTCCTTGTTTAAAACAAACAAAAAAAAATTGTAATACATTTTAAATGGGGGACAGGGGGAATGGGCCCTCGCCAGCTGGCTCGAGGAATGACTACATGACAAAAGTTTAAAAAATATGACGTTATAGTATCGATATCTAGTATCTAGATATTCAAACCATGAGTACTCATCTTGATAGATAGTTGAAAATGTCTTCTCATGCCCATCTCTAACTAAGACCGAATGTTTTCGTCTGCAGAACTGCCAGAATTTTTTTCGAGCCGGAGCCAAATCTCATATGGAAAAAGCCAAAAAAAGAGCCAAAGCATGTCTGGAAAGCGCCTGTATGGATCAGGATTTGACATAGGACAAGAAATTTACCATAAACTGTCTGTATATTGAGTAAACGTAGGTATTATAATTATCATAAACCTTTCTATATCCATTAGAGCAACATAATTAGAAATGTTTTTTAAATGTAAACAGCGGTCGATCTTTCATTAATTTGTGTTCATGCGGCAATTATGACAGAATCACGATCACTTGAAAAACCATTTTAAGAGAAGTATAAAAATACTTTTTGTAGAAAAAAAGATCCCTGGAGCCAAAAAAGAACCAACGAGCCAGTCAGTTATTTTGGAGCCAAAGTCTGTTTAAATGAGCCTAATATCTGGTATTTGGTGCTGAAAGAGCCACCTCTGGTAACCCAGTTCGTCAGCTCGAGGTGGAGGGTAGGAGTCGTACAACTGCTAAAGGTCCCAGCCCCCTACGTGCAAAAATATATTCCAGTGTTCGGTCGCAATTATCAGCACAATTTTTGCAGCAAATTCGTGTTATAATAGCAATAAACCATTTTGTTTTCCTTTTTCGGAGTTTATTTGGATTAGGCGGTATAAGTGATATGATTAGATCCCTTTCCCGATTTTGGGATCTGTTCATGTCATTTTTATCGTTCAATCCAAATAAACCCCTCAAAAAATAGAAACAGATATGACTACAATAGAACCATGGTTTTTGGCAAAGCAGATACACAGGTCAATGCAGGCAACGCCGCTTAATTACACAATTTTTTTATCAATCACAATTTTTGCAAATCTGCAATGTTACCTGTAAGTGGAATCCATATTGCTGATATAGCTGTGTTTATTTATAAAATTTATGCTGAAAACTAAAAATCGAATGCAAGAGATGAAAATGGGGGGAGCATGACGAGATCATTCACTAAAGACAGTTCCAAAGGGTTTTTGTGCGTGTGTGTGTGTGTGTGTGTGTGTGTGTGTGTGTGTGTGTGTGTGTGTGTGTGTGTGTGTNGTGTGTGTGTGTGTGTGTGTGTGTGTGTGTGTGTGTGACATTTAAAATCCCCAGTCAAAGGAATTTGAAAACGTCCTTAAACAGAAATTTGAAAGATATTTCTTAGGCGTGTGCATGTAAATCTCAGGACTAATCTACACTGACTTAAAAGTAAGAGTAAACCTCCTCTTCTTCTTCTCCAGATACTATGACGATTGATATAGGTGATCATGACTTTCGCTTCCGTCTTTCAGCATCCGATTACTCCCAAAAAAAAACCCAACTATTACTGCTGCTGCTGCTCCAACAACTGTCATTATCACAACCAAGTCTACCACTACTGCTGCCACCATCACCACCACCACCACTACCACCACTTTTATCAATGCCATTACACCAGAAAGATGACTTTGGTCAACAGGACTAGGAGCATTGCTGTCATCGTTTTACCAGCACTCACCACCTATATAAAAATAATGTCAATCACTGCTACGTCAAAATAGAAAGCAAAAAATATAACGCAAACTTTTTTTTGGCATCTCAAGATTTTTAGCAATGTCCTTGTACACCGAATCTTCCAGCCATTTATGTGATCATAAATATGCCGTTTTTCAGGGCGATTGAAAGCCTAGAATTTTTGCTATTTTCAATTAGATTTTCCGTGATTTCACACAGCACTCGGTTCAATATTTGCACAGCTCTTCTCGGTGGGTCGTCCATCCCCACTGAACACTACATAACGTATGTTACAAGATTCCAGTTTCCTGGTCTATTGTAGAGCTGCAATAGTGCAAATGGCACAGGGTCATAGAATGGAGTCCATTTCTGTTTCTTTACAGCAACAAGCATTGATGGAAAAAAAAAAGAAATGGAGGATGTTGCAAATGGTGAGCAAAGGAAGAGATTGGTGTGAAGAGCTGACAAAATATGATAAGGGATCCTCAATAAAGTATGTACGCTCGAAATGATTGATTTTTTATTCCACTCCCTCCCACCCCCTTTATATACGTTCAACGTTCAATATTCTTGATTTTTTAGCAACTCAATTCTCCCCAACTTCTCCCTTTCCCAGACGATATTCAGTAAACAAATTGCTCGCGTAAAAGATCTTGTGAAGTCAGTGAGCCATTATACATATGTAATCCTCTTTTCCATTCTTTCCCCTTTTCCTCTTCCCCTCTCTCTCTCCTCCCCCAAAATTTCCATCTTTTGTTTACACCTCCCCCCAAAAAATATCACAACAGTTTGCGTATGGTTGCAATATAGGGTGGGATATGTAAATGATGAACATAACAGTTTTATCAGTCGTATAGTCTTGATTCTTCAAGGGCAGATAGATTGCCAGCTGGGAATCACAAGCTTCTGTCGAGAGTTTAAACTTTCCTTCGAGGCAGTGTCAAAGATAGTCTGAAGCTTGAGTGATATAAAGAAATGAAAATACCTAGAAATACTTTTCATTCTAGACTATCGAAAATTCTCTTTCCCAAAGGTCCCATCTTTCCTCACGACATAGCCACGCTGTTTAGGCCAAAGGCAACTGGACAAATCGTTTTAAAGCAGTAGCTAGAACCTCTTAAGGTTCAGCCAGGAAGATGGTAAGGAGAAGAATGAGATGACAAAGGAGATCAGTAAAAATGATGTCTCAAGTGAAACTGAGATATTGTACTGTAATGAGATATCAAGCTTTCAAGATGATTGGAGCCATCCAAACTCTAATTTGTGTTCCTGAAATCGAAAGTAAGATACTTTTCCCCAAACAAAATCATTGATTTTATGGGCAAATGATTAGTAATGTTAGATGAAGTTGAATTTTGTGAATTACATAATATTAATTGATTCTGCAATCACAGCCTTTTCCTATTTTTTAACCGTTCTGAGTGACTCCCTGTCGTTTCAATCAGCTACATCTGGGATCAGAGTACTGATGGGTCAAAAACGTTTTCGGCTAATAAAAAGTACGCACATTAAAGGGACAGGGGTAGATATTTGCTTCACAGCCTAATAAGTCCACATTATATTTTCATAAAATTTAAACCTTGTGTATTTTTCCTTTCGCCTGAGAGTTTCTGGTAAAACACAGCAGGAATATCGGGATTTTCACCCTGTGGATGCCGCCATTTCTCGTGCTGCCTGACGTCAAAAAGTGAGATGGGCTAGCAGACAACTGGTCCAAACAGTTTGCCCGTGCGTCTGCACCAATTATCTGCTGGCTTTGCTCGTTTTATGGCGTCAAGCAGCACAAGTAATGGCGGTGTTCAGAGGATGATTCAATTCAATTCAATTCAATTCAATTCAGTTCAATTCAATTCAATGCTGTTTATTAGCTCTTGCGGAGTTCTGTACTAGGGCAATGCAAACAAATACAAAAATAAATGAAAATCCCGACTCTTCTCTCGTGTTCTCTTAGAAATTAATAATCAGGAACATGCACGCGTTTTATAGTTCTTTAAAACAGAATGTGTTTTTTTTTAGGCTGTGAAACAATATCTACCCCTATCCCTTTAAGCTTTCATGCCATACCAAAAACTTGAGATAACCAAATGGCGACCAACGTGTATTTTAACTGATTACAGACACAATATTTGTGCTATAAAAGTAACAACAACAATAACAAACAATATGAAGGTATACAGCCACTTACTCTCGTTACGAGCCAATTTATTTAAAACTGTCATTCAATAATAATATATGTACCATAAAAGTAACAACAATAACGACAAACAATATTAAAGTTTTCAGCCACTCACCCTCGTTACAGGCCCATTTATCAAAAAATTTCAACTCAATTTGCCACAGGCTCGTTGCTCAACGAGCTTTTGCCCACTTCAACGAAAAACATTATTGGGGCCCACAGCTCACGACATTATCGAATAATTTCTCATAATGCATAAAAATGTTTCACAAATCAAAACAATTTAGAAATCAGGAAATGAAATTGTTCCGCTGTTTAAGTTCAATCATTTTAAGTGGTCTTGACAGCCCTGGTGAGAGCCATAATGAGCTAACTGCCAAGAAAGGAGGGCAACCTCGTTTTGACAGTATATTTTTTCTCTCTAAGGGGCAAAACACATCAGAAGATTAACAGTTTATATCAGCCCTTGGAATTCATGTTAAAAGATTGACAATGTTAAAGGGAAGAACAGGGTTGTCCATAGGGAGAATATAGAGGGGTACCATCTAGACATACAGTATGTGCGCGACCTATGTGACTTCTCGCCGGCAAATATGGGTTGATACGTGCACGCGAAAATTATATAGACAACTTTTTTTTCTTCCTTTCTTTCTCTAAGCAGTTTTTTTTTCTTGTTTCTCGGCTAATGTGCTTATTGCGTTTTCTTGGAAATGTTATTCTGTAATGATTATCACTGTGTAAGTGTGAAGTAAAGTGTTTGGCGTATGCCTAAAAAAGACTTGAACTTGAACTTGAACTTGAACTTGTTTAGAAGGTGTGAGGGAAGCTCACATATCATCATTGACTCACATATCATCATTGATTGCAGTTGGCTCCACCAGTTCGCAACTCTTCCGGAGAAGGGAAAAAGTTGAGATAAAGTGGAACAGGCACTCTTCGGTAACTTTACTATAAATATTCCGTCATATTATGTCTAAAAAAATATTGCGATTAAGCGAAAGTTGCCATTAAGCGGGGGTTACTATTAAGCGGATTGTCATTAGGAATAGTGAACTGTACTAATTGTCTAAGCCAGTCTATTATGCGCCTTATTCCAGAAATTCCAAACCACGTCTCTCTTCACCCCTGCACTATACACCCAGTGTTAAGAAAAAGGCTGGGAATCTTATTATCTCGCAGCAGCTGCGTGCCATGCCCACCCCCCTTATTAATTTATCAAAATATTTCCTGCAGCTTGTATTTCAAAGCTACACGTGAATTAGCAACCCCATCTCGACTCATCCCCCTTAACTCGAGTGCGTTTAGCAGAGGCGTATACCCTTGGCCAGAACCGAAGGTAAATGAAGATACCCTCCCTACCTACTTAAGCCAACAGCATGCATCATGTGAACCTTTCCAAATTTCCAAATTATTGAGCTGTCAGCCCTCTCTCTCTTTCCTCTACCTTCCCAACCCTTCCTCCCCCCCCCCCAACTTTTTCCCTTCCCCCATCTCAATGTAATTTAAGGGGGGAAAAAAAACGTCCTAACAGTTACCCGACCAAATCTACGCTAATGGCATAGATTCTTTATCATAATATACTGATGATTCCATTTGTGCAAAACGAAAAAGATACACACACGCACAAGAAAAAAAAAACGAAACCCCCAGAAAAAAACTTGCATTCGCTCCGTCAAGACAGGAGGGATCCCCCACAGTTTTGACATACCGTCAGAGAGTATGACGGCAACAAAGTTACGTTTTAATTGGCTATATTTAGACCGGCGTTTAGCTTTCGAGCCCTCCGATATTCAAGAGAACGAATCGGTAAACAAGCGAATGTTAAGTGTCTAAACACGGTTTGTTGTCTTTAATCAAAATGCGAAATCGTTTTTTGACGTCTTCCTATTTCCTTCTCCTCTGGGACTTCGGGTTTTTTTTTTCTTTTTAATAAAGGATTGCGAATTGCACAGAGGACGTGCTAGAGCGAAGCATGCAAGCTCGTATTGCGAATTTGGAAAGCAATTGATGTTTTTATTTATTTATTTTTGAGAGTGAACATGTCTCGCTAAATTTCATCTCCCTTATGACTGTGTGTTTTTGCATTCTAGAAAATTAGCTAGCTTTCCACCGAATTCTTATTTTGCGGTAATCGTGCGGGGGCCTATGCCTTTTCACTGTACGAAGAAAAAGGCTTTCGTAGCTTCCCTGTGCACATCTGAAAAGTATTTAAAATATAAAAATGATCATCTGTTGTTGGATGTGTTTATTTGTTTGTCTGTTGTAAAAATTTACACAGCTTAACGTAAGGGGTCTCGAAATTGGCAAGGTATCCTGAAATGACCAAGAAAAATCACTGAGACATGTATCGTTGGTCCTAGGTAGTTCCTCGGGCCCCAAAGGATTTCGTGAGGCCATTTTCGTTTTGTGCATTGAATGTAGGGAATGAGAGTATATAGTCATGTGACAGGCGACAGCAAAAGGCAGGGCTGACATACACGTCATATTTGCCAGTTTCCAGTCGAGTAATTCATAAAATTGCAACTGAGAGTTGCCACGATGGCGTCATAAAGTCATTTGTCAGACGGTCTGATCATCGTATTTTTTGCTATAAGAAGGGCTTGTCTAAACTGTATGGGTTTGTAACCAAACTCACATCTGTGCTCTCGGAACAGCGACACAGACTCCTCAGTGCGTCCTTCGAGAATGCACTGTTTTTGCGGATCGAAAAAAAATACAAACAGTTCTGGCCAACGGAAACAACAGCTGGCTCTAAGCTATGCGGGACTTTTGTCAACCTGCAGATTCATTTAGGTATCACTGTATGTCCGAAGAACGCAGTTAGTAGAAGAAGAGAAAGTGGGAAGTGGGAAGTTAGAGTTCGTGAACAAGTATCTACGGAACTTGGGACATAACATTACAAAGGTGAATGCGGGTCTTTCACATTTTTTGAGATTACCTCTGTGGTGTCCTAATTTTTTTTTGTCTAGCCAGGGCAGAATTTGAGCATTTTCTCCATTCATAATGAATGTGTCTATTTATGTAGATTATACGGACATGCAGCACAATGAACTTACACAGGATGCATGCTAACAGTCTATCTTCTACCAGTTTTCTGGAACTACTTCTGTCTCTCTCCTTTTTTTTTTCAATAAAGGATTGCGAATTGTGAAGAGGGCGTGCAAGAGTGAAGCATGCCAGCTCGTATTGCGAATCTGGAGGGGCAGCAGTTATCCCTGCGCCACTTCTATCCCACCCCTGTCTTGAGCTTTGTTTGACTCCTCTATTTCAGAGGGCAGACACCAGACGCCCTCCTAATTGGAAGTCATGACTGCGGTTTGCCGGACATCCAGCCGCCAGCATCGATTCCGCAAATAGTCTGAGTCTATATGAAATGATTTGATACCAAACATTGTTGTCCATAAAGACACAGTCAACTTCGTTCAGCCGTAATCCTTTTTATTTCTTTTAGAGCTATTCTAAATTATGGAAATATTATTGTAAGCAAAGCAGATACACAAGTCGGTGAAAAATGCCTCGCTTAATCACACTGTTTGCTTATTAATCACAGTCTTTTTATTGTTCGAGTGGTGTTTACTGTGCGCGGAATCCTTACCGCCCATCATGCTGTGTCTAGCGTAAAATATGGGATTTGGAATAGCTTTTTGGTGGCATGTTATCAGTAATTTTGTGTTCTAGAATCTGTGTGCGTGTGTGTGTGTGTGTGTGTGTGTGTGTGTGTGTGTGCGTGTGTGTGTGTGTGTGTGTGTGTGTGTGTGTGTGTATGTATGTGTGTGTGTGTGTGTTTACTTAAGGAACAGATCAGACGGAACTTATGAATGGAGTTTGCTAAGCAATGGTCGTGTTAACAGAGTTCCGCTGTAATTTTTGTGCCGAGTTTGTATCACATTTGGAACGTTTGTTTAATATATGTGATTCCAGAGGCGTTCAAGCTTGTTTATGATATTAGCATCCTCTTAATACTTGGTTAAGTCAAGAGATAATAACAATAATGAGGGGCATATGGCTGGTATTCAGGCTACTGCCGGCTCGCGTGGCTTCACATTATTGTTCTCCCATTATATCTGATCCGTCTAGACTCTCTCAACTCTCTGAGGAGCATACACTGCCGCTGCACATTGGCATTCTGACAATATGTTCCACTGCCTATGGCCGGATACCCATTTTATAGACAAATTAACTGAGGATAATGTGGATGAAATGCTTTCCACGGCACTTACAAACATAACCATTGGTCGTGAATTGAACCCACGTCTTTTAGATCCTCAATCTAACACGGTAATCGTGGGCCAATCTACTCTACAGATGCCTAAAATATTCGCAGTCTGCCTGGATGGCTGTCCAGCCGAATGTAATGTCACGCGGGTTTACTCGATAATATCCACATGGAATCCTCTTGGTATCCATATTTCCCCCCACATGCCACTAAGGATCCAAAAATCTGGATCTACGGACAAGGTTGGATTTGTTATTTATGATCAGACACTCCTTCCCCCTCCCCATCACCACCACCATTTCCCAGTCTTTCTCCGGATAATAAACAAATAGATTTCAAAAGATAAGTCTCTTCATAATCAGAACTATGCCGTTCTTCATCTAAGCCAGTGCTGTCCAACAAAGAATGTAAAACATCGCCTGTGATGTCACAACACATTGCGGAGTACAGTACTTTGTATCGTTCAGGATCATGTGTTATGATCAAATATGCACGCACGTTTTAGATATGATTGCATAATTACTGAGGTACAAAACTGCCCCTCGCCTTTCTAGAAGGCTTGATAACTTCTGATCAAAGCCGTTGATATGTTATGTTGTATGCCAGCGGTCTCTCCCTGCGCAATATCCTATCGACACAATTTCCCTCCGAAGAAACATCTGTAATTCCGGAATCAACGAGTTCATCTAGTGTCAGTTTAATGCGTGAGCTGCGCGGGAAATTACCTCCCCCNCCCCCTCCCTCTCTCTTTCTCTCTCTCTTTTTGTCTTTAGCGCCAACGTGGAAGCAGTGGTCGCCATATTTAGACCAGAAACCGAGAAAAAGAAGAAAAAACATAACATGGCAAGATCCGTATTAGCCTTGAAACCTTCAATATGCATTTTCATCCCGAAAGCAGACAGCTAAAAATCCAGCTGCATGGCCCACCTCCCTTGCCGCAAAATCCTTACTTAATACCCAGAATCCAATCTGATGAGGTCACGTGGCACGTCAAAGAGAGGCAGTATGAATAGACTTCCGGTGACAGGTCTGTCGCACGCGCCATTCGTCCTCAGCCAAAATCTGGCCAAGCGTTGAAATGGCTTTTGTAACTAACCCACGGCGTTTCGTTCAGCAGGATTGTAAATCCAATGAACAGAGACATGGAAACGTGAAAACAGCCGTGTCATCGTAGGGCTGGGGTCAAGAGAGATCCATAAATAATAGAGTGGGTGCCGCCTGAGCTAATGAACTGTGGTCAACGGGATGACTGGGTGAAGTTCTGGGAAAAAAGTTCTGAGAAAATAGGAACAGTGGAGTCCGGTGTAGTAGGCCATATTAACTCCCCCTCCAAAACAAACCACGGTGTAATTTGACCTACCCCAAAACTTACGTTGGGGTATAAACTGTTCTAGATCTGTTTTGTTTCCCCGGGCCTAGGCCAAACTATACCCCTTTTGGGCCCGATTATCCCCACTTAGTTCCCCCTTCCTCTACCCTCCCCCAACCCCCTCGCTTCAGACTCCAGTAAAGAGACTGCCTCCCGCATTCAGTACACTTGCATAAGCAAACTTTGCATTTTTTGTCTAATTTATGATGCTTGCTAAACTATACCTAGAGATAAGACTGCCCGGACTGATCTATACCCCGGGGTAAATTCTGGGCTAGGGGTGCATTTTGGCCTATTACCGGAGTCTCCAAATTCGAGAGTCTGGAGATGCATTGAGGGGATAATGGTTATTTCATGCCAGGAGTTGGAACAGCTGACGGACAAGGGTAGTATTTTGATGATCCTTTGTGATCAAGAATGGAACATTAGCATGGCCATTAATATTACATTTTTTATTTCCAAGTGATTTTTGCATAGACTGTAAAGATTGGGTCACGGAATACATGGAGTGGGTTTCAAATCTGTTAAAACTAGGGCCTCCTTCATTATGATCCTCCAGTCATCTGCTAAAACCTAGTAAGTGTGTCTGACTCTATTTGAAGAATGTCTTCCCAAATCTCAATAACTGCACATTTGTTGAAAATGGGTCATGATATTCGTATGATACTTCATTCAAATCAAAATTATGCTAGAAATCAGGATTTATTCAAGAATTTTCATTTAAAATAAATAAAAATATATGTATGAAGAACTATTTTCTACAATTTTCTCCTTGTTTCAAAAACTCTTGGGAGTCCGCAAACTGAACTTTGAAAAAAAACCCAAAAAACTTCAATTTGAGGACTAGGGTCTTTTAGATAATTTCATACACAAACTAAAATCTCCCAGAATTAAACAATGAAATAGACCAAAAAAAAAAAAAAAGGAGAACAAAAAAGGAGGTGGGGAAGGCTTTCAAATATTGTTAATTGACTCATAGAATTTGTTACCAACTTAACTTGTTTCAAAATTTTAACATACTAGGTTTTACCATATCACTAGAGTAGTTTATGCAGAACAGTTGCCATTAATGACAAACGTTTCTGGCTGCACACTCCTAACTCGATCATAGTATGGCAATATCAGGGTCGTTAATACTGCAGTAAAAATGCGTCCTTTGAACAGATTATTATGCAAATCAGCCCTAGATTTGTGAACCTGATCACATATTATCGTGTGTCATTTCCTGGCTTTATGAAACAAATCTGAAATTTAGATAGCCACATTGGTGCGCTTGTGATCTTGTGCAGGGAACATAATTTGTTGTTAGAGAAACCATTAAGCCTTTTTATGTCTTCCGAAACATCGGCTTCCAGCTTGGAAATGAAATAAATGACCTACATTTTAAACAACATTTGCTAAACGTTTAGTGCCTTGACAGACGAGCTACAGTTGTCGCGCAGTAAATTCTGCGCAGAAAGTGTCGCTTATTTTTGTGACGGGCGACATTTAATACTGCAGCTCAGTTCAACATGGACGATCGGAGAGTCAGGGTGGCTTTGGTCATGGTGTGTCGCGGCGTACCAGAATGTGGGCGACACACATCTGCTACGCCAGGACTGAAAATACTGCCTGACGCTCATGTGACCGCACCCATTTGCCACAGTGTATCTCCAGACTGCGCAGTAATTTCTGCTGCGTTTTTTACATCTCGTCTGTCAAGGACCTTAGTGAATAGTGCAGACTTACGGAACTTCTTTATGTGAGCATAGAGAAAATGAATCGTTGTCTCAAAGAGGAAAATCGAGAAAGGTTTCCGGAACCTGATCATTAACCGCACTTCTTTTCATTGCGTTGCACTATAACTACCATATATAGGGAACACGGGTATAACGGAAACCCGGATGAATCAGGCATAGTCTCAGTCCCCTAGTACCCTCTCCTCTTTGTTACTGTATAAAACTGGCCTCATCATAACGGGATTGGAGGAGCGAAAACTGGCTATAATGACAATCTTGCTGAATCTTCTTACTGGTTTTTCCACAGTGATATAGTGTAGTTTGGCAGCAGACGCTTGAGTGAGAACGCCTCGCCCAGTGTTTACAGTCTGACTGCCAGAGGCTATCACGCGTTACATCAGAGGTTTGACAGTGATTGCATATAGCAGCACCATTTCTAAGTCTTCATGTTTACACGTGAACCATCAGTTCTATTCATATTACTTCTTTAGTGCACTCTATTGCGGATAAAACGGGGCATTGTAATAACGGTAAAATTTTGAAAGACCAGACAACACCGTTATAACCGAGTTCAACCATATTAGATCTATTCTATTCTTAATTGATAGCTTAATGATTACCCGTTTGAGCCCAACTCTTGACGGCACCTTATTTTCCATTCCGTCCCTCCATTTCCACCCTCGTAGACCCCCCCCCCCCCCCCAAANCCCTAGGTGGAAGTGCTTTGAACAAGCTCCAATACCCACATTAGCATAAAACAACTTAAGCTCATTGATTTCAAATAATATGCTTTTTTTGCCATTTCACACACGGTCCACCGACCACGAGCATCAACGCCCATCCGTTTTGCAGAGTGATCTTAAACGGCATATGAATTGCGGATGGCCGTGGTCGGTTTCAGCTGACTATCAAACGAGGCTAGAGGGGAACTGCACAGACCTGCAGCTGACCACCCAGTTCTTGACCCATAGTGATCTGATAGCAACAAGAAATTTAACAAGTTGCATGACTAGTTACGCTGAAGAAGAAGAAGAAGAAGAAGAAGAAGAAGAAGAAGAAGAAGAAGAAAAAGAAGAAGAAGAAGAAGAAGAAGAAGAAGAAGAATGGCCATAGCAAAAAAATACGCGGTTTAATCCTGGTTGTAGTATGGTCCAGCTCAAAGAATGTTATACACTGGACGTGAACATGTTTTCTTTTTCTCCTTTATCTTCTTTTTTTTTCTTCTTCTTCTTCTTCTTGTTCCTCATCATCTTCTTCTTCTCTTTCATGTCTTCTTCTTCTTGTTTTTTCTCTCTTTCTCTTCCTCCTCATTCCCCTCCTCCTCCTCCTCCTTCTTCTTCTTCTTCTTCGTTGCGTTCCAGGTAATTCGGCTAAACTAATATGGGTCAGCCAGCACTCGTTTCATTTGTAGAAACCTAAATCTAGTTGCAGTCTAGTTCCACAGGACCTGGTCATGTTTATCCGCATTACCGACCGCTTTCATCAAACTCTTTGATCTTCAGGGATGCGCAACGCAAGACAACTAACTGTTCTTTAGTAATTGTGTAATCAATACAGTGCCTCAACAATCGGACGAAGCCTAGTAAGTGTGTCCGACTCAAATTTCACGACTAGTTTTTTGGGGTTTATTGTTTCTTTGATGATTTTCCCACACACAAACTTTTTAACCTGTTTGATTTTTCCACAGTGAAATTAGACACAAATAAAGAGGCAGTCAACTATTTTTACGTCACTTGTAGAAGAAGCATAGCAAAAGGTGAGTCAAAGTGTGTGGCTAAGTCCATTTGGATTCTAAAAAATTGACATACCTAGTTTTATCATCCGATGACTGGAAACGGGAGAATCATGGCTGTACAGAAAATAGCTATTCCAACTGCGGGAAAGAATAAAGAAATAATTTTCTGTCTAGCGTTCTCATGGTGTGGCTTGTCTCAACTGTCAGTTTGGAAATACATCTGTCTGTTCTTTTTGTACGGGTCAACTTCGGTTAATAGCAATGCTCATAATCGCAATATTTGCGTAACTCATTATACGTACTCCTACCAATTGTGCGATTTTTAAAATATTTTTTGTATGTGTGTGTAAAATACTTAAAATACACATATCCCTTTATTTCCACCTTTTTCCATGCTCTCCACCGGAGAGTATATTAGCAGAATACATTCAACTCCGCTTAATCGCAATTATTCTGGAACATGGACAAGTTGCGATTATTTAGTGGCCTAAATAGAAATATTACATAGTATTTTGCTTTGTGGAAAAAGTTGCAAAAAGGCGGAAGTTGTGTTTATTCGGATTACGATTTTAGCGGATTTGACAGTCTCTTGATCCGTCATTTGTGTTAGTTTCTTTAAGCCTGTCACTTTCTTGACCTCTTCCTTACTCTTTTGCTCTGTTTCTGCTGTTATCATGAATATGCAATTTTCCTCTCTTTTTGGTGTCTCTTTCTCTCTTGCCGCATTCTCCTCTCTTTCTCTCTCTCTCTCTCTCTCTCTCTCTCTCTCTCTCTCTCTTTTTTTCACTCCCTCTCACTGTCTATTCCAAACTGTCCCTTATCCCATTTAGATATTGGCCTAGCCGCTAAAAGAGGCAGAACCCCCCTCCCC
>JAWQUT010000104.1:938068-944674 GCA_033807755.1 Ellobium chinense | reverse complement strand
GGTCGTACAGCTTCTTGTAAAGGAAGAACCCCAACTGTTTTCCTCCATCGAAACCTCCCCAACCTCTCATACCCATTCTTCAGAAATCTTAGGATCCTGTCGATGTTCTACAAGGCATTCTCTCCACTCTTCTCTCCGCTGTCTAGGCCTTCGATATCTTCTCTCACATCTCCGTGTCATCGCTCAAAGTCTGGAATATCGGACAATCAATCATAATTTGGGACACATAAGTAGAACAACGGATTCAGCCGTTTTCCGCTGATGCAAAAAGGAATAAAAATGCAAATAAAAATAAAGAATTGCCAGCGTAAGCGAAAGAGGGGAATATTAAACGACATGTAAGGTATAAAGGCCGAAGGTAAAAAAGGAAATTTCTTGTGGACCGTCTGTGGAAAAGCGTGAGCATGGCCGAATGGATAGGCCTTGGACTCGGGATCAAACGGTCGTGGATTCGATTCCCACCAAGGTGATGTTGTAAATATCTTGGGAAAACATGTCATTCGCATATTTCTCAGTCCACCTGTCTGTAAAATGGGTACTTGGCTATAGGCGGTGAAAGATTTTGTACGATTGCTAGTGATCCGATCCTGTAAATAACAGCAGCACTGAATACTACCCGTGGAGCAGAGAAATCCTTTGAATGATTTGGCCTGCCAGACCTAATAATAATAATATGAAGTCATATGAGCGACTTGGATACGAAACTTGTAAACCTCATTATTGTTATTGTTTTTTGAGCTCCTAATCTCTTTATATATTTTACCCTTCACTCTCATAATACGCAAAAAGTAGGGGTGAGAAGGTCAACCCTCTTTCCAGATTCAAGAACTGCAACTTAGAAATATGATTGGGACAGGAGATAATCTCCATTACCTGTCTCTATGAAAATTTTGTGAAGGAGAAGACGAAGAGGAAGAAGAAGAAGAAGAAGGAGAAGAAAAAGAAGAAGAAAAGAAGAAGAAGATGTGGATAGACTGACTAGACTAGAATAGACTAGACNGAAGTCATATGAGCGACTTGGATACGAAACATTTAAACCCCATTATTGTTATTGTTTTTTGAGCTCCTAATCTCTTTATATATTTTACCCTTCACTCTCATACTACGCAAAAAGTAGAGGTGAGAAGGTCAACCCTCTTTCCTGATTCAAGAACTGCAAATACTCTTAGAAATATGATTGGGACAGGAGATAATCTCCATCTAGTGTCTCTTTGAACGTTTTGTGAAGGAGAAGACGAAAAGGAAGAAGAAGAAGAAGGAGAAGGAGAAAAAGAAAAGATGAAGAAGAAGATGTGGATAGAATAGAATAGAATAGAATAGAATAGAATAGAATAGAATAGAATAGAATTATTCGTCTCTTCAAGGAAATATGGCTTGGCCAGATACAGGCCCTGTCGTCTGAATAACCTAAAAAAATGGGAACAGTCCGGGGTGGAAAAAGTAGGTGAAAGACATTATCGGGAATTCCCACACTGACCACGTCTCATTTTCCGGATACTTTATTATAGGCCAAGGTTGAAGGTGATATTTTGTTCCTGATGTAGTATTAGATCTAAAGGCTCCTTCTGGCTGCGAGATGGCAAGGGAGAGGTGGCTTAATGCCATAACGCTAATATTAGTCTATGATATGACACTGACCTAATTTCGCTAATAAAGAAAGAAAAATAACCTGTCAAAGTCAGTTTTCTTAAATAAATATTCGCTACTTAAAGACATTATCCCATTACTTAAAGTCCGTGTCTGTACTTCTTACAGCAGTATGTCTTTGATATGGGAAAGCCCCAGAAACGAAGATCACCTGGTTTTTACGTCGAGTGTTCTTGGATGATATGAAAAAATATGAAAAAGAGACATAAAGAACTGGTACGTTAGTTAGAAAATGTGGAATTTCTTGAATTACATCCGAAGTGGGGGGAGGGGGGGGGGCCTCGGCAACAATGGCGGCTCCCACTTATGGTTTCATATTTGTTAGTGGAAGTTTCTTGTAACAGTCTTGTGTCGGAAAGGGATGTGGTAAGAAGCAAGGGTGGTTTGTATGCTAATAACTGAGGCAAAGATATAAAATAATATGACAAACACGACTCGCAGATCAGTGCACTCTTCTCTAGCTCTTCCACATCATTATGCAGTGAGATGCCGATTCCTGAGTGCTGAAAAAGTATTTCTGTCATACCAGCCATCACAAATGAAGTTTGACTGAAGATTTATGGGCGTCTTGTGTGCCTATATATATCGTCACAGTCATAATATACAGATTGCATATCTCATAGATAGGCAGTTTGCATGCTGGGCTATTTCTGTGATTGCTATAACCCAATACATCCATCAAATGTCGCAGACAAAAATTTGTCACAAAGTCCTTGATTAAATAACAGCACCAAATGTTGAGATTGGCATCGTTTTTTCCAGCGTTGTCTAATACAGTTTTTTTCCCTCTCCTGAAAAACTCACTCAAATGAGATAGGTGAACTGCCTATGACTTTAACGAATTGTATATACTTCTCCGTTGTGCGCAGTTATGTATTCTTTCTATGGTATCTTCAGTAAGTAAGAGGACTTTGAAGGAACGGAGGTATGGCATTCAAAATTAGATTATGATCAGAGTTACTATGACATAGTACCGCTAGGAGAAACGCTCTCATCCATCCAGCTGGAGTGGTGTGGTAAACAGAGCTAAAAGAACTCAGGTGCCAGACGGAAAGAGTAGTCTAATCCACTTAGTCCTGAACTAGATTAACAAACAAAGGCAAGGACACATATGTTAAAATATTCCTCACCTATTCCTCTCCCTCTCCGCGTTGGCTTCTCCTTTGTCCGCCCTAACCTACTTTCTCCTTGCCCCTCTCAGAACTAAGTCGGTGTAGGAGTAATTTCATTATATTTCGTAATGTTACAAATTGGAGAGAGTTGTGGGACCAGAAAAATCTCGATACAGTTCCCATCGTCCTCAGTTTACCAGTCGACGCCATAAACTTTACGTCAGCCAATGACAACAGGGCCGAAGGCTGATAATAATGAAGCTGTCTGACAGAAATGTTGAAATTCAGTAAGAAAAGAAAAAAGAAAAGACGACTTTATATACCCCGCAGGGAAATTGCTTTACAATGTCATAGAAAGTTATACATCTCATTCATGATACAAACACATATAACAATACACTTCATACATATTAATACTTAATTTTACAAATGAAATTATTATAACAAAGTCATTGCTGGCCGCCAGCGGTGAAGCGTCCTTGTCCCCCAAACTCAAAAGCCAGGTACTCATTTACACCTGAGTCGAATGATGAAATGGAAGTGAAGTGTCTTTCCCAAGAACACTACAACTAAACCACCCAGCTCGCGAGTCAAACACATAAACCTTAGACTTGAAAGTCTTCAGTTTATGAATACGACTCACAAACCACACGGCCACGCTGCCTCCCAGTGGGCAGTAACGCTGTCAGTTTAAAGTGTCATTTTTTTTTTTGGTGTAATTATGTAGGTGATCTTTTCCTGATTCCGAAATAGCCCTATCTTTCATACCCTGAAATCGGCACCCGTTCTAAGTGTTATTAAAAGAAAATGTACTATACAAATTAGCTCAGTAAGTATGACGGCTTTATCGAGGCTAATATTTTCACATCATTAAAATTTCTTCCCCTCCTTTGACCCTTTGAGTGCGCAGTGCTATAACGATTACGGCTCCCGCTATAAGCGTGTTGCTCCACAATCGAAATGGTATCTGGCCGACTTGGCCGATGCTTTTGATGCCTCATATAGTTAAGGTTTAACGCCAGTCTCCATTTCGTATCCAGTCTTTCTGCGCCACTCTCCTAAAGTGATCATACCAAAGATGAAATCAAACAAAGCCGACTTCAGCAGGTTGTGTTCTTTTTTTATATTACAACGTGGTCTGCATAGAAAAATATTACCCTAGGCTAATTGTAATAGGTGTTGTTTTCACTGTTCACAGCAGATTTAACTCTCGTAGCGCGAGGCTCCTCAGATCCAGCCTCCAGCCGACTGCGTGACCCAGTGTTACCGATAATGACAATTGCACGTGTTGTCTGCTGACCGGTCAGGTGACATTGGACTGCAAAATTCTATCATCACGATCAGCGATTGGCACGGACATGCGTTTATATGCTACTGCCGCATTCAAGCGAAGCGAGCGGACGGTAGAATAAATTCTGTTACCGCATCGTGAGGATTAATTTCACCGAAAACTTAAACTATTAAATGTGGTTGTTTTACCCTGAGGAGACATATCCTCTCCTATGAAATTGTCCCCCCCCCCCCCCCCCCCCCNCCCCCCCGCCACATCTTGGAATTTTCTTTTTCTGAAACTAAACAGCTGTAAGCCATACTCCGTGAGTTCCCTTTAAGGCGAACCACACCACAGACCAGTAAATCCATGTATACCATCGGTTCTATGACGCAAATTTTGTCTGAACTGACTTATCAAAAGTCTGTCCACTAACGGAAGTGTTCCATTGGGCAGTCTTAACTTTATCAAAAACCTAACCATAAAATGTGGTTGTTTTCCCAGAGCAAACAAATCCTTTCCAGTGACATTGTTCCCCACTGCCACATCACTGGAATAATCTTTTTTCCTAAACTAAACAGCCGTGGGTACCCTTTAAGGCGACCTTCACACCACAAACGGGTAAATCCTTTGGAATACACCGGTTTTATGACGCAAAATTCGTCTGAGCTGATTATTTAAAGCTATGTCCAGGAATCGGAGTGTTCCACTAGACAGTCTGAATAAGGATTTGCTCATCCAGATTTGAGAGCCGGGGTTGTAGGTCAGTGTTATACTGTGATTTCAATACCAATGGTATCGCGTGAGCCGAAGTAAATCCGACTTCAGTCTGGAGATTAGTTTGTTTTATTCAGAGTGTTAGATCTAATTGGAAGGAAGCTGAGACTGAACAAGGGTTTTAGATATATGGGTTTCCCTATTGTGCAGAAATATCGATCCTGCCACCAGAAAACTACTTTCAAGAGTGCACTTTTGTCGCCGCATGCACGGTAGGTGATAAATGTCAATCTTGTTAACCTGAATAATAAATGCGTCAAAAATACAATTTTTAGACTAACAACAACAACAACAACAACAACAACAACAACAACAACAACAACAACAACAACAACAAAACAACAACAAAAACAAAAACAAATCAAACAGAAACAACGTTTTAATCATATTCCCAAATGTTTAAAGAACCTCCTAGGATTTTAAAATTGATACATATGTCGTTTATCTGCCCACTCTTGACAATATCATGTTTCTTTCTTTATCTGTGAGGCATATCAGGTTCGTCCATGGGTCATAGAACTGTGCTGCAAACGTTGGACGTAGAGAGAGTATGAACTTCGTGTCTCAGCAGAATGTATAACGTGAAGCAGTAATTCGCAGTCAGAAATTGCAACTGACAAAACATTGATAGATTTAATATAATCTTCAGTCTTGCTGTATGGGATCGCATTCCTTAAAATGATGTCTGAGCATAACAAAAGCACTATCGCCAACAACCATCTTGTTGGAATGAAAATATCACAGTTCTAATAAAATGATGACGGCCTTTTTGCTTTGGAGTCAACATGAGAATTCTTATCATATCGCCTGAAATTTAGAACAGAATGATACAAATATCTGCATTTGATTTAATTTTTGAACTACGATCTTTTACGTTAAAACAAACGACATGAAGGAACGTAGTGCATGAGCATAAAAAGTATTCAGGGGTCATGATACTCAGCGACAATAACAATTACAACAGCAACGGCAGCGATGGTAATAATAACAACAATAACAGCAACATCAGCTGGAACCACGCTGACCAGTAATTAAAAACAATAACAACAATGACAGCTACAACAATTATATAGCAGCAACAACAACTGCAACAAACAATAACAACAACAGGGACAACAACAAGACATTCCAACGATAGTGACAACAAAGACACAAAAATTGCATCATCAACAACAACAACAACAACCGTAACAACAACTAACACAACAACATCAACAAAGTAATAACAATAACACACCAACAACCGCAACAACAACAACAACAACAAAAACAACAACAGCAACCACAAAAATAACAACAACAACAACAACAACAACAACAACAACAACAACGACAACAACAACAAAACAACAACAACAGCAAACGTTACAAATTTTACCTACCTAAAGATTCAATTCCAAGATTTTTGGTAGTAATCGCTTCCAAATGGCTCTGTTTCTACGATGACGGAGTCTTGATTTTGAAGAAGAAAAAATAATCCAAAGACTGTATTAACTGTAAAGGTGTAGGCCTTATTCACACTGATATTGAAGAGCTGAGGCTCGCCTTAGCCGCGAATGATGATAATCCACACTCAACTGATGGTATGACAATAAGGGAAAATCAGGAATCTGGCTGGCTTTGAAGAGTTGGAAAGTCAACGATATTTCTTGTTTGTCGAGATTATAATCCAACTTTGGCAAGCGAAGAAAACTTCAAATGAAAGATGTAAATTCACAACCAGATGAAGCGGCTGATGATTGATTATTTGGCAGTTAGCCTAGAACGAGCTGCCCTATACGGAAACTTTCATACAGCCCA
>JAWQUT010000104.1:928068-933068 GCA_033807755.1 Ellobium chinense | reverse complement strand
AATGCATTCATCTATGATACCTTTCGGTGCGCGAGGTATTCTTTCGCCACTGGTGCGTTGCCTGCCTGCCCATTTGTAAAATTGGGTGTTAGTCTTGTACAGTAATAAGTGGGAAAAGGAAACGTATCAATGTTTCTTTTTGACGGCCTGATCCCAGCCTCTGTGAAGACCAAACCACTCGTTGCTAGGAGGATCATTGACGAGGATTTCTCCTTTTTCCATGCTAATAATACAAAGATGATGATGATATCTATGCGTCGTTTTTAACGATGACTATGGTCTCAGCAAGTTTATTGCGTCTCACTGGCCCCTCCTTTTTGTTTGTCAGGAAGAGTAAGTAGTAAGTAGGAGGACAAGATCTATGGCGAGAAGACCAACTGATTACACAGCATTTGTTCGACCTATTTTAGTAGTCGCAGTCAACTTCTTTGTCATATTTGGAACGGTGGTTCATAAAATAGCGATAAAATAAAGGTAGATTATACCTAAGCATGAGGACAAATCAGCGACAGCGACAAACACGTGAGATCAAAACAGCGATAGAGAGGAAAAGATGGTATCAAGTAATAGAACAAATGAGGCCAAACAAAACATTGTCAGGAAGTTAGATACATTTTCTGTGCGCCGGCATGTCTGAATACCTGCACACACCAATGAGTAGGACATTAGCAGGATAAAGATCGTTGCCCAAATCTCAGCCTATTTTGTTTCCAAAGTCAATATTTTACATTTTACAATATTTCACGCTACAAGATAATATTCGACTAAGCTCAGCTCGCTAATCAATAGATACATGATTTCCTTGAGAAAGCATACAATGAAATCAGTCTGGATTTTGAATCAAGTTCTGTACTTTTCATAAGTATGGACTCTATCCCTTCATCTTCAGCAGTCTTTCTTTCACTATGGCTATTCTGATTTCCTCTCCCATTGCTGTCTTGATTTCATTAGATCAATGACGGTGGCTTTTGTCGCTGTTTTATTCATCGCTGTTTTGAGTTGCCTTATTTTCTGTCGCTGTTTTGTACGACCTCCTGTTTGGAAACCTAGGGTAGAAGGGCCTGGGAAAACCCAGGGAAGGCTGTAGAAGGAACTGGGAAAACCCAGGGAAAGTTTTGGAAGGGACTAGAGAAATCCAGGGAAGATTGTGGAAGCCCAGGAAAGGTTGTAGAAGGGCCTTGGGAAGGACTTACAATGGCATAGATAAAGGAGACCAATGTTTTTGAACAAGTGTTCCTAGACGCCACCGCCCCATCCCCTCCCCACACTGAGCTTTGTGGAACTCTTACGTGTAACATATCTCCCCTCCTCCCCCCCGCCCCGCTTCAATTTTCAGACCTTCTCTGGACACCAAGTACTCCTTGACTTTTCTCGTGCCTTGTGTTTAATATTTCTTGATGTTACTGTCAGACTGGACACTGGCAACCATGTATTTCGTGAGTGTGTTTGGATAAGTTGAAAAAACACAAGGCCTTTTCCCGGTTTATCGCAACTCAGCAAGAGCACGGAGACAGATGGTATTATGCGGAGGGTGTGATTAAGCGGCTCTGTTTGTTTCAACCTTTGTAAGACATGTCACGTGAGAACCAGTTCTTTCTACGATGATGTGGATCCGAATTCGCACCAGAGAGAAGCACAGACCGGTCAGGTGGCAAGTTACACGGCAAGGCAACCGGGAGTTTGCGCATCAACACGGGATCTCTTATCATTGTTTAAAATTAGATGATGACATTGGTGCTGAATGCGCCCTTTGTAGCTTCCAACACGCAGAGTAAATGTAATTCTTACGATGGTAAAAGATCCCATCGTTGATGCTCAAGTTCTCAAATAATAATATGATGTTATCAAGTGACACCGAGAGACGCTCTCGCCCTCCTGAAGGCGTAGCGTTACGCGAGTTAGGCTGCTATTATGCGGTTTGCGATTAAACGGAACCGACTCTTTCGGCATTTCATCATTCTGTAGGACACCCCACTATAATGTGATACCCCCCGACTATGGTTTGATATATTTACTCTGAAGAGGACCGGCCTTTTTCATCAGCCCCGACATGGTCAGACAGGGTCGGCTTGTGAAATTTGTCTGCGGTTTCAAAGAAGCAATTTGACCAGAACATTAAGGAATCTGTTGGGCCCATAGTCCGCACTCCCCTTATTTCTATAGAGCGAGACACTTGTGAAAGCATAAAGCAAGGGTTCACAGGTTTAGGGTTAAAAATGTACCTCATAGTAGCACATACGGGGTACATCAAGACAATTCCAGTGGAGATGCGAAAAGTGTATCGCACGAGGTTTATTCATCAAGCTCTGAGAGTGATTTGATAACTTTCAAACGAATTATCATAAAAGTTTCAAAATATCACACGTTTTGATAATGCATACCTGTACCTACATTGCTTACACGCTGTTCAAAGCTTCTGAATCACTTCTGAAAAGCTGCACAACAATGTGGAGGTGATAAGATGCGGAGCTCTGAATTTATGGCCTTGTTGGTAATTTCTGGCACGCCATGAATAATTCTATCCCTGCCACTCTGTCCTTGAGATGAGCGATTTTAAAATAAGAATCCGTGGGCTTGTGGGTCAAACTTCCACACTCCCTACAACGGACAAAAATTTAACGTTGAGGCTGTCATTATTACTACATCTGAAATAATTCTGTCCAATAAACAGATTATTGCAAAATGTGTCATTGATTAATGAAATTGAAATGAAGTTTACTGTACATGACTTACTGTTTTTTGTGAGATGACTCTGACGCTTAAGATAGTCATTTCAGTTAGTGTGTGGACTTGTATGCGAAACACTTAGTTGTCATTGCGGTAAACACTCATATTCTGAAGTAATAACACAGAGAATGTCTATAGGTCGAAATTTCAACAAAGATCTTACATGTTAACCAACTCATTGGACAATGGACATTTTAAGAAAATACTTGGTCTCTCTGGACGCTCCAGAGAGACTGTGGTTGAGTTGGGGGTGGGGGTAGAGGTGAGGATTTATTGGCTTAAAGAAAAAATAAAATTAATATATGTCTTTACCTCTCAGTGTGGCTTTCGCCAAAAAAAAAAAATAAAAATCATCGTAAATGGCTTTAGTTGAAAGAGGAAAAACATAATTGGCTTTTATCTCAGAGGAGAAAATCATAAAAATTGACTTTGCTCTAACCTAAAAGAGGAAAATCGTAATTAGCTTAGGTTCAGAAAGGAACATGACAGCTGGTTTAAGTTTAGACATTTGCCTCAGATTGAAGAAGTAAATCACACTGGCACTGACCCGAAGAGGACAGTCATAATTTGCTGTGGCTCAAAGATTTATATTAAAAAAAAAAATCATATCAGGGTCTGGTTCGAAGAGAAAAATCCTAACTAGCTTCGGTAAGCAAGGGGTACAACGACTAAGAAAGACTGAGAACCCCTTGGCTTATAGAAAGGCATCTGAGGACACGCCTGTTATTTATTACTATTGATTGGATCCACAGGATGGAGATTAACGTCCGCGGAGCTAGGGCTGGTTTAAAGCAGCAAGGAACTTGCTGCACATGATTTATCCAAAATAATAAAATTATGATCAATTTGAGAGGGAAATTGACGGCCAGAATTTTTGCTTGGGAATGCTGGGCAGGCAATGCAAGAAAATAGCTGATGTGTAATATAGTATATCTTGAAGAATGCTAGACATTTGCAGGAAAACCCTTCTTCTCTTTTTCTGTCTCCTTTCCCTTCCCTATTAACCAGTAGAGCTGGGATTAAACGATATGTCAGATTGTCGGTTCCTCCTCTCGACGACCACAGTTCTCCGCCATGTTCAAGGCAAACATTGCAAAAAGCAACATCAACAACGTCAACAACAACAGCAGCAGCAGTAGCAGCAGCAGCAGCAACAACAACAACAATAACAACAAGAACAACAACAAGAGCCAAAGCAAAATGTTTGCTCTACATTGAACATAATAGATGTTCTGGGATGGAGCAGCTCGAAATAAGATGAGGATGGGACACTTTTTATACGAACAACAACGTTTGTCCAGAGATTGATTGAAAAAAACCCCGAAAATACGACTTTCTTTACCCAGTAAGAAAACGGGTATTACAATGTTATACAATGTTGTACTTCTCATTTATAATACAAATACATATAACAATACATATTATTATCATACATGTAAATACACAATAGTACAAATGAAATACATAACAAAGTCATTGCTGGTCGCCAGCGGTGCAGAGACTTGGTCCCCCCAGCTCTAAAGTCAGGTATTCATTTACACCTGAGTCGAGTGTGGAAATGGAAGTGAAGTGTCTTTCCCAAGGACACTACAACGTAAACCGCCCAGCTCGCGAGTCACACACATAAACCTTAGACTTGAAAGTCTTCAGTTTCTGAATACGTCACTAACCGCACGGCCACGCCGCTTCCCATATTATCTAGACTAATAGCGGTCTAAATAATTAAGTGAGGATAAAGTGCCGACAAAACAGTCAAGAGGGTACCGTCGTAAGATTTTCTGCTTTATGGACGACGCTGTAGTGAAAATCAGTCCTCATACGGCGGCCATTTTGAAAGATTACCGCCATGGTCATCAAGGAAGACAACTGCGGTGTCCAAATATCCAGATATGACTAACTAAGGCATAGTAAGTTTTAGCCAACTTCTTGGCAAATTTTATGCTTTTATTACAAATTGCACAACTGACTAGCATTGTTCTCCCTCTCCCCTTCCCTAAACCCTCACCTCCTAAGAGTGGTAGGCAAAGCTGTCTAATCTGTCGTGTGACGACAAAACGTCGTAAGATGCTTCAAACCAAATTATGATTATATACAGTGTTTTGTCTTTGCACGGCAGTAATGGCTTGGCGGCTTCTGCAGTTTAACGTGGCTCTGTCACTTTCCATCCTTACCATCTTCTCACCCCACATCCCCCCTCACCCCCCACACACACCCCTAAACTCATTCCATCCCTCTCCTTCAAAATACCAAAAAAAAAGGAGAAAAAGGGGTTT
>JAWQUT010000104.1:906344-922475 GCA_033807755.1 Ellobium chinense | reverse complement strand
GGGGGGGGGGGACGTACTTTCCAGAAAAAGATTTCAGCCTCAGACGCATGCGCAAGACAAAGTAATCAATATACCATCCTTTATCACGCATTGTGCTTCACGTATTTATCCCGCTGTGATAATATTAATAAGACGGAAGTTCAGCTAGTGAGTAATAATGTTGAGGTCTAAAAGCCTCAAATCCAGGCAATGACCGCTTACACGTCTTCACATTATAATTACCCCAGCAGCCCTAATTACTCAGTAACGTTCTCAGGTCCCTTGGGAGCTTTCCTTGCGGCTGGTTTTATCTGCACGCAAATCACTGTGGACAGTTTAAGTATTCAGGTCAACAAAACTGGCTCATGGCTTGAGTTCCCCTCATGTTGTAACTTAATCTAGACTATTCTTCCTGGACACAGGATTGAGTACCTCCGTCATCATCAAATTAGGAACGGTTCATCATGAGATTACAATGTCACGAATTAGTCCACAGTAAACAGACAGCATACTGTAAATGCCCTCATAACAAGTGATCTGGGAAGTAATCAAAACAGACGGAACTAGCATAACACGGCACTGGATATTGCATGGAGACCACTGGCCGTATTGATGGTCCTTACGTTAATATTAACGCGCTGCCGTAACCATTGGAATCTCCCAAAACATTAGTAGTGTTCGCTGTAGTTGACGCAGTATGTTAACTAACTTATGGATTATGCATACCGCCACAATGTACAAACCGGAGTGTGTTTTGCTGGTGTTAGGTCGTTTCTTACATGCCTGTGTCATGTTTTTAATTTTTCTTCTCTTTTCTTAACAGGTTGTCTGCTTACTTTTTATTCATATCTGAGAAATCGATGCTGAATTTTTTTTGGGCGTCATATTACGATAGCACACGAAGGGGAGGTAATTTGCTTCACCTGAGAGTTGCCCATACTTCGCTAATGGCACCTGATGCCCTATATTATCCTAACTGGCTTTTCAGGTGAGAGCAAGATAGCAATTCACCTTTAAGCATTGAAATAGTGGTATATTATGTGAGTTTTATTAGGTCAATTACACATTAAGTCAGTTCAGTTTCATCACTTTCGATGTGTTTAAAATAATTTGTTATTATTGTTATTGTTGTTATTGTTCTTCTTGTTGTTCCCTTTATCTCTCCTGGTGCGTTTGAGAAGGGGTGGCTCATGACATTGTTGTTGTTGTTGTTGCGGTTGCTGTTGCTGCTGGCGTAGCTATTGTTGTTGCTGTTGTTGCTGTTGTTGTTGTTCTTCGTCGTCTTCTTCTTCTTATTATTATTATTATGGTGGTGGTAGTCACGGGTGACGGTGGTGACTGTCTTGGTTGTGGTAGTGGCAATGGTGGTGATGGTTCTGCTGCCGCTTAACTGTCACTGTTGCTGTTCCTGTTGTTGTTGTTGTTGTTGTTGTTGTTGTTGTTGTTGTTGTTGTTGTTGTTGTAGCTGTTGTTTTAAAAGTGTGTGATTGTGGTCTAATTCTAAGTATTAGTAACTGCAGTCCAAACTGATTACAGAAACTTAAAAACATTAATATAAGACACAGTTTAAATAGTGATTTTTATGCTAGATAGATTTTTGCTAAAGACAGACGTATCACTACTTGTCCTAGACAAATATAGTACAAGAAATGGAAGGATCTCTGAACACGCCTCCTGCGTTTCGACAAATACTCCTGTCTCAATGGGCGTTAGGATTAGAGATTCCGTCTCGATGTGTATTAGGGAGAGGGATCCCGTCTCAACTGGCATTAGGAACAGGGGTCTCGTCCCGATGGACATAAGGGTTAGGATCAGAGTTAAGATTTAGAAATGTGTTGGTATCGGAAACCCAAGAAATACATGTATGTTCTTCACTCCACTATTAACAACTGTAAAATGATGTGACTTAGGAGCTTGCGCATTAATAATGATGGGATCTCCTACCATCGTAAGAATTACATTAACTCTGCATGTTGAACGCTACTAAGGGAGCACCCATTATCGATACCTTTATACAAGTATAATGCAGACAATGGTAAGTGGTCTTGTCGTTGTTGCGCAAGCTCTCCATTGATAGTTTATTCAACACTGCTTAAGAAAAAGTGCATAGAAAAAAGGTGAGATTATCCAGGGACTTTTACTTAAAAAATATAATATAACTTTGTTATCCTGAATATGTTGCGAGTAAGTGGAAGTTTGGATTATTCGGACTGCAAAATTATCCAGAGTGGTTTGTGAAAGCTTCCTGGTAATAAAACCTGAGAGGAAACTCTGCGACGTAATAAAACGTTACTATCTGATAATATATTATGTGATAAATCGAAATTCACGTACAAGGCACTTAAAGCAACCAGAACTTCTGTGAAGAGTCTCTCCGAAAATTAAAACCAGACTAGTTGATTTCGCTTCTGATAACTTTCAAGCATCTATGCACAGCACATCGGACAGTATGAATGAAAATAAACCTTGCGACATGCCTTCTAATAAATAGAATCCCTGATAGCTGAATTGATTCTACATGTGAGCAGTCGGGAAATGTATCAGGGTCACGGGTACACACTAGGCTCACATGTGAAAGTTAGGGACCTATTCAGGCAGCAGGTATTTAAGGATTAAATTGCTGTGAAGTTAGCGTCCTTGTGATGTAGTGGTAGTGCGTTCAGACTTGCAAACTGAGAGACCCTGGTTCGATTCCCGGTAGGGACAGGAAGTTTTCTAGTGTTACGTTTTTTCTCCTCAAAACCAATTCTTCACAGTAATTTGGTGAAATCCCTGGTGACACACTTTTCTAAGATAATGTGTTACAGCTTCTAGAAAAAATTATCAGGCAGGGCTCATATTCCTCCTCTTTAATAATAATAATAATGGTGAATACTACATTGTCTTTGCCACCTGGTTACATATAGCAACCAGGATTTCTGTTAACAGCCTCTGTTAAAGATTAAAACTAGATCTAGTTAATGGAGATTCTGACATCTGAAGCAGCTACAGCATTTAGACAGTATAAATGAAAATAGCTTGAGACATACCTTTTGATTAATTGGAATCCTTGATGAGTGTATTGATTCAATAGTAGTCCCAGCATAAGTCGTTATCCAGATTTATTCTGTATATCCTTGGTCGAACTAAAACCAATCACACAATTCCAAGAAATATTTGATTCACAGAAATATTTGATCGTTCACTAACCACTTTCCATTCATCACGTCTCGATGGGATCTCGCTCAAGTTTTCCCAACGTTCACCCAGCGTGACAGCTCACGAGAGAGGCAGAACGAACTGGGCGAAGAGTGCGGACGAGTGAGATAGAACGATGGAAGGATAGATGGATGGATAGATGATTAGATGGATGAGGCCAATCACACAGAAAGAGATACAAAATATAAAAAAAAAATCAGCGGAAGAAAAGCAATCTTAAAAAGTTGGAGACAATACTGAGGAAAGAAGGAATGCTTCATCCCCTAAAAAGTCAAAAGAAATAACAAAGTTTTGGTTTGGGGCCTATTTCTCTCGCCTCTCCGATTCCATTGCTCGTCCAATCAGTCGCCGGCCGTAACAGCGGAGTTACCCCCCTTCACTCTCAGCACTGGTTGTCTCCCCGCCCGACTCACACTCTCTCACTCTGGCACTCACACCCTCGGTCTGTGCTCGTCCCTTTCAGCGCGGTTTCGCTCGTGCACGAAGGGGTGAGCCGTCTCAAGTCATGTGGTCGTCCTTCATAGGAGCTGTAAGTGATAGGGCAAATAGACTGGTTTGAGATGGAGGAAAGAAAGAAAGAAAGAAAGAAAGAAAGAAAGAAAGAAAGAAAGAAAGAAAGAAGGACAGAAAGACAGAAAGAAAGACAGAAAGACAGAAAGAAAGAAAGACGGGATTGAATGAAAAACGTTAAGAAAGAAAAAAGAAAGAAAGAAAATGAATGAATGAATGAATGAATGAATGAATGAATGAATGAATGAATGAATGAAACGTTACGAAAAAAAAAAAGAAAATAAGAAACAGGGGAAATGTACGAGTGAACAGGTAAGAAAGAGCATAAGAAAGAAAGAAAAAGAAGGAAGGAAAGAAGGAAGGAATTGTCGGTCGAATTAATCATTACAAGTCAATACATATAATACATATATTCTTACACAAGCTTATAGTTTTGGGGTTAAGCCTACTTCAACGTCTTTTCAATTTTGTTTTTATCCTCGCATCCTTTATCCCTTTTATCCTGCCTCTCACTCACCCCCTCACCATCTCATAACATCTTTCTTTCCTCCTCCTCTTCCTCTTCTTCTCCTTCTCCTTCCTTCCCATCGCCTTCTCTCCAGAACAGCACGGGCGTTTTTTAAAGTTTGTCAAGCTGAAATCCCTCATCCATCTCATGGTTTTCAATTAATATTATTATCCACTTCCTCTTCCATCCACGCTTCTAACTTTTCATAGCTTCCTAACCTCTTCTTCTCTTTCTTTCGTGTATTCTTATTTTTTTTTCATATTCCCTTCTGTGTTTCCTTCTTCTTCGTCTCCGTTTCTCTTCGTTCTTTTCTTCGTCACTCTCTCTTCGTCGCATTCTAATTTCAGATTTTTTTTTTCTTCTTCATCGTCGGGGTCGATTTCTTATTTTTTTATTTTCCTGGCTGTCGTCTCCTCATATTCTTCTTCATCGTCTTCCTTGGCTTTCTTCTTCATTATTATTCATTTTGGGCCATTCCAGGAAAATGCCATGCCAGTTACATTAATTCACGGAAAGCTTTGACCTTACAGCAAGTCATTTTTGGTTGTTTTTAATAGGGGTTAATCTATTCTTTATAGAAAAACCGAAACTGGTTGCAGTAAAGTCAGAACTTTTCAGAAAATTAGCGCAAATGACATGGCATCCTGCTGGAATTGTTCTTTTTTCTTTTTATTTTCGTTTTCCTCCTTCTTGCGAGCAGTTTATTTCTCCCTTTCTGTTCATCGTTATTTTTCTCTATATACAACCGCCCTCCCCCCTCTCTCCTACTCCGTCGTCACTGTTTTCGTGTTTGACATTCATTTTTTTTTTTGCTTTACTTCTTCCTTTACTTTCTATTATGCGTTACATGATATGGGCAAAATACTGAATCAAAAATTGATCATTGCTCTTTTTCTTTCTTTCTTTCTTTCTTTCTTTCTTTCTTTCTTTCTTTCTTTCTTTCTTTCTTTCTTTCTTTCTTTCTTTCTCTCTTTCTATCNCCCTCCTACTCCGTCGTCACTGTTTTCGTGTTTGACACCCATTTTTTGTTTCCGTTATTTCTTCTTTTTTTTCTATAATGCGTTACATAGTATGGGCAAAATACTGAATCAAAATTTGATTATTGCTCTTTCTTTCTTTCTTTCTTTCTTTCTTTCTTTCTCTCTTTCTTTCTTTCTTTCTTTCTTTCTTTCCTTTCTTTCTTTCTTTCCTTTCTTTCTTTCCATCTTTCTTTCTTTCTTTCTTTCTTTCTTTCTTCCTTTTTTCTCTTCCGTTCTTTTCTCTTTTTTTATTTCGTTATGCTTTCTTTTGCTCCTTCTTTTTTTTTCCTTTACTTGTTTGTCTAACTTTTTCTCTTCCTTGTTAGCGTTGGATATTGTATTTTAAGTGCCATAAATTGTCTGGCCGAGAGCTAATTTCGAAATAAACTTGAAACATGAAACTAATCTCTTTCCTCTGCACATCTGCTTTTCTCCTCGTTCCCTTTTTGTCAATCTTTCTTCGTCTTCATTTGTGTGTGTGTGTGAGTGTGTGTGTGTGTGTGTGTGTGTGTGTGTGTGTTTGTGTGTATGTGTGTGTGTGTGTGTGAAATTGTGTGTGTGTGTTTTGTGTGTGTGTGTGAATGTGTGTGTGTGTGTGTGTGTGTGTGAATGTGTGTGTGTGTGTGTAAATGTGTGTGTGTGTGTTGTTGTTGTGTGCTGTGTGTGTGTATGTGTGTGTTTGTGTGTTGTGTGCTTTGTGTGTGTGTTTGTGTGTGTATATATATAAATATATATATATGTGTGTGTGTGTGTGTGTGTGTGTGTGTGTGTGTGTGTGTGTGCTATCCCCGACACCGCTCTCAACGACATCGAGAGCGAAATAGCACGAAACGTGAGGGATCTGTTTGGGCTCAACATTTCATCAACACGAGCCTTTATGTTCACACCAAAGGCAGAAGGCGGGCTAGGTATCATCAAACCAGCAGCGATGTACCACACCAAACGTATCACTTTCTTGCTGTCAGCCCTCCACAACGACGACGAGCAAGTTCGAGCTACGGCCCGAGATGCATTCGCTCTGCCCATGAAGAAGAGAAAGGTGAATAGAGACTTCGACAGTGAAAAGCATTTCGGGGGCTATGAAGTGGATGACAATTACATCTTAAAGGAACAGTCGAAAGTAGACTGGGGTATATCAGATTTTGTTGAACTCAATTGACTGCGTAGAAAACTTACTTATGGACTAATTTACCATCAACAGAGTGATACCTATAAATTAATTATCCCTGAGGATGAGGAGGTAGCCATTAGTACTGCAGACACTAAATATATTATTGCACAGTCTATTAAACGTAATAAAATTAAGGAAGAAATTAATCATTGGTATTCTCTGAAGCGGCAAGGTAGAGTGATTAAAGAAACTGCTCACACCAGACATAAATGTTCAGCCGCTATATTTAAGAATTATCATGTAAGCGATGCAGTAATCAAATTCGCTATGAAGGGCAGACTGCAGCTCTTAGAAACCCAAGCTATTTTAAACACTTATTATCCTGAGAGCTTTGATAAGGCATGTGCACTATGTAACAATCCTAATGATACAAATTCTTATATTTTATATGGCTGTCAACAATTTAGAGGAATGTATTCAGAGAGGCATGACAGAATTGTGAATAATGTATTTGACCTATTACATGCTAAACTTAAGAGTGAGAACTGTATCCTATACAATAATAGACGCATACCAGTAAGTAACAGTAACATCCCAAATAGGCCAGACATATGTATCATGGATGAAAGAACAAAAACAGCATTCGTTATTGAAGTTTCTGTGCCGTTTGACTACTTCATTGACCTATGTTTTCATGAAAAAATGTTAAAGTATATATCTCTTAACAAAGAACTAAACGACAAGGGATATAATTCTAAAATAGTTGTGTTGATTGTCGGGTCTTTCGGGACAGTACATAAGAAGACAGCATCAGGGCTGAAAATGCTTGGTTTCTCGAATAGAGAAGTAAGAAATATGTGTAATTATATTAGTATTAGTGCTATTATTGGATCATTTAGAGTGTGGAAGAGGAGATTGTTTGTTAAGTAATAGCTATATCTATCTAATTGCTTACTTGATTACATATCATTGGATTGTTCATGGTATTGTAAGAAGTCAAGTATCAATAAAGTTCTTGAGATGTGTGTGTGTGTGTGTGTGTGTGTATGTATGTGTGTTGTGTGTGTGTGTGTGTGTGTGTGTGTGTGTGTGTGTGTGTGTGTGTGTGTGTGTGTGTGTGTGTGTGTTTTGTATTGTTTTCACCATTTCGAAATCCAGGAACCCGCATGACATTCCACATCATGATGTAAAAGTAACAATTAATATAATACCCGAAAAAAGAGCTTTGCATTGAGATAGCGGTATGTTAAGACCCTCACTTTCTACTGCGATTTCCTTCATCTTCATTCTTCTCTCAGTGTCACTGAGATATTACCTAAGCTGTTAAGCACTACTTCTGATATCACTGGGTATAGTGCCTGGACTCTATCCGCAGTGTTACTGCGCATAACCCTTCCCTGTTTTATTTCATCGTATTACAGTCCACTCCTCTTTATCGCAATTTATCATGGACATGTAAATTTGCGATTAAAAACAACTACAATTTATTATCGAGTGACTTATATACAGTGGGATAGTAATTTGCGATGTTGCGATGTAAAAGAAACAACTGTGATTATGTGAAAGTTTCAGTTACCCGGATTGTGATTAAGTGGAATCGACTTACTTTCTTCCTTTTGCTTTCCTCTGCCCCTCTTTCGTCGTTCTCTTTGCCTGCAAACATCCTGCCCAGACGCAAACAGAAAAAAGACATTTATGCACAAACACACTCACGTCATTAAGACAGTCTTTCATTGCAATTAGATCAACTGTGAGAATAAACCATGCTTTTAACCAAACAGTAACCAAGATGGGAATAGACCGGTGGGAGAGGATGGGGAAGGAGTTGGGGAAGAAAGGGGAGGGTGGATCAAAGCAGTGACAGTAACTTAAAGCATAATTGGATCTACTTTGTGCAACTGTTTCACATCTCTCAGTCCATCCCCCTTCTTCCTCCTACACACACACATACACAAACTCACGCACTATTTGACAGCTTTCCTTCAACGTAAACTTAAAACAACAGTAACGTCGCAGGCTCCTCAACCTTGGGCTCACCACTGAACAACTGTGTCAGTAGATAGACATGATGGGAGGTTAAGCCTCCTTTGATAACACGCACCAGATTTGATTAAGTGATGCCAGAATGGGAAAGGTTATGAGAGGCCAATAGTTCGTTACAAGAAGCGGGGTGATACCAGTCTTAACAGATACAGCTGTGTTCATTCCTGAAACTAACCACGTGATCAATTGGACTGTCCTACCCTCGTCACATGATGTATTGGATTGTCATATCCTTGCCTCCTGATAGGTTGGATTACATTACTTTCGATACATGACTTGTTAGACCCATACCCACCTCACGTGATTAATTGAATTATCATATCTTCGCTACGTGATTTGTTGCACTACCATACCTCGTCACGTTGTTAATTGGACCTTCACGTGATAGGTTGACTATCATGCACAAGTTACATTATTAAAAGTTTGAATCACGAAAATGCAATTGCTGGGCTATTGTAAACAGTAACGTTCAGGGACACCTGTCTACTGAGTACATAAGCATTTTACTCAGCCGTTGAGCCAAGAGGGAAAGGACGTAATTCTCAAAACTCATAGGCGTTTCCCATTAATAGGTGTCAGTCAGAGAGGTGGAAGGTGAGGATAATGTTCATACATTAGGCGTGGCGAGATAATGAATGACAAGAGAAGGTGCGGGGGCGGGGGTGCAAAGCATTGAAAAAAAAATGGTTTAAATTAGAATTAGAGGGGTATTGAAACTTTGGAAAAGAAATCAGGAAGGGTGAGGAAATTTGGATAGAAAAGGAAATCAATTCCTGGAGAAAAATATTTCAATGAAAACTTTATAGATAAGCCATTAGAAGGGATGGGAAGAAAGAGAGAAAGAAAGAAAGAAAGAAAAAGACAGAAAGAAAGAAAGAAAGAAACTGCTGGAATACCGATATTATTTCAGGGGCATTGCAGTGCCAAATTCTGTCCATCCATATTCATTCAACTCTGTGAGTAGACCACTCTCCTTCCTAATCCATCTACATTCTCTCTCTCTCTCTCTCTCTCTCTCTCTCTCTCTCTCTTCTCCCTCTCTCTCTCTCTCTCTCTTTCTCTCTCCCTATTTCGCTAACTCATTTATTTTCTCCCCATCATCTTTTCCCCCAGACCTTCATCTTCTTGCGCACTCATTGACCCAGTTCGCCACCTGTTGATAAGAAACTGTTGACCACCTAACCAACATTGGTCCTCCTCCTCCTTTTATTTCCTCTCTCTCTCTCTCTCTCTCTTCCTCTCTCTCATTTTCCCTCTTTTTCTCCCACTCTCTCCTCTTTGTCTCTGTCTCCTGTTCTGTTTCTCTTTCTCTCTCTTTCTTTCTCTTTCTCTACTCTCTCTCTCATTCGCGCTCTGAGTATAATTTGTATGTTTGTTTTTAATACGCATTCATTTTTTATTCATTTTCTCTTTCCTCCTACCCACCCTCCTTCTCATTTCATGTATCAGTATTTTTGTGTNATCGGAGATGTCGAATGTATCGGAAGTTTTGAAAGCGTGGGAAGAGTCGACAATATTTAAATGTATTGAAAGCTGTCTCTTATACACATCTGTGTGTGGGTGTATGTGTATGCGCGCGCGCGGGCCCGCGTACGTTCCCGTTCCTGCTTGCGTGTGTGTATGTGCTTGTGTGTGTATGTATGTGTGTGCGTGCGTGCGTGTATGTATGTGTGTGTGTACGTACGTACGTATGTGTATAAGTGTATGTTTGAGTATTTCTCCTTCTTTCACCCCATTCTTCTACATTCCCTCTCTCCTCTCAACAACCCACTACACTCCTCTCTCGCCGCCCCAGTGCCCCCACCTTCCTCTTAACAAACTGTTAGGCCGCCTGCCCCAGTGCTGATTGAGTTATCGGGGTCCTTCATTCAGCCATCGAGAGAGGACATGAACGATGCCAAAGGAAGACATTCAAGGCAGTGAAATGCATGCCATTCCAGGACAAGTTGAGACAGACAAGGACAGACACTTATTTATTGTGTGAGCGACACGGGAGCTCACAGAGAATGAAACAGATAGGGAGGCCAAGACAGGAGTGCTGGTAAGGATTTGAGAAATGAGGATTACATTTTGTCGGAAAATTGAAAGGTGTGCGAGTGTGATATTTCAAAGCTTCTGCCGTCATCCCTCCCCACATAAACTCTTTGGTGTCAAAAAATGATAGGCAGGCAGGCAGACAGAAAGACAGATGGACAAGCAGGCAGGCAGGCAGGCAGGCAGGCAGGCAGGCAGGCAGGCAGGCAAACAGGCAGGCAGGCAGGTAGGCAGGCAGGTAGGCAGACAAGCAGGCAGGCAGATAGGCAGGCAGATAGATAGACCTACCTGCAGACAGACAGACAGATAGACAGACAGACAGACAAACAGACAGACGGACAGACAGACAGACAGATAGGCAGAAAGCCATGACCATAACAATGATGACAAAGATAGTAACAATGATTTTTATTAACAATGCTTTTATAAGAAATACGCATAGTATGGAACGTTACAGTGTCGTGATTATTTTATCTTATGAATCTGAAATTAACGAACATACATACGTGTATCCTCACAGCTCTCATGCAAACAATTTCACAACATAAGATACAAGCAATGCTAATTTTCTAATTACCGTAAATTTGTGCTTTCAAAGAGTTCTTCTCCTCTTTTGACCTAAAGAGCTTTGGACGATTATAATTGTATGGTTTTGAACAAGATTTCCGTTTGGTCTGCTATGATAATGTCAAACATATTTTATAGCCCTCATGTACTTGTTTGCCTTTGTGAATGTCTCTTTTCTCCATCGATGTAGATCAGATAATCTCTTATTTTAATGTACTTACTGCACTGTAGATTTTTCTTTGCTGCTGGATTTCTCTGCGTCATTATATGTCGTACTGCAACTAAAAGACTGCTTATGTACAAGAATAGTAAACTTTCGTTCAAGATTACGTGATGTTATAAAGGAACTTGTGAAATATGACCTGAGTGTGTGGCCCAGCCCCTTCAGTGAGCCAGAGAGGCAAAGAACAGAAACACTTGCTGGTTGTAGGTATCTTCTTCTAAAGATCTGTCCTAGCTTCGCTTTTCGAGTAAGAGAGTTTCCTATATCTCTGTATAAAAATCTTTTGAAGTCTTTGAGAAAAGAAAACCCGTGAATGGTTCCAAGCAAAGGGCTTACATTTTGTCTGAATTTTTTTTTTTTTTGCTCAAATCCATGCCACCTCATACTGAGATGCTGATGAACAGGACCGAGGATGGCTGAAGGATCAAGATAAGATAAGATAAGATAAGATAAGATAAGATAAGATAAGATAAGATAAGATAAGATAAGATAAGATAATATTTCAGTGTCCATGAAAGACACATCAGTTTCGTTTCCAGCAGAAAAAAACAACAACAAAACAAACCACTTAATAGATATTAATTTTGTATACTGCATAATTATGTTAAGCGAATATGCCAATGACATAACAGACAGCTGGACCTAATGAGAGGCCGTAAGTCAAACAATGTGTCATGTTATTCAAGTAGTGTATGTCAAATGTATACGAGCAGTAGAAAGCCTGATGAGATGACCTTTTGTAGAGACAAAAATAAACGCATGCCAGACTACTTAACTCGTTCTTTCACAGGCATACAAATACAATCTAGGGTTTGTTCCACGAACTACATAATGAATACAGTGAATTTCTGTTTTCCCTTTTCTTTTCGTCTTCATCACTTGGATATAGTACTGCGTTTTAACCTTTCGGAGGCGGTCATACCTCATGTATCACAGACGTCTTAAATTGCCTGCGACTGACTTACTCGATAGGTCACGCATTTCTCTCTCTCTCTCTCTCTCTCTCTCTCTCCCACGATGCCAGATTCGTCTCCTCTCTCTCTCTCTCTCACTTTCTCTCTCTCTCTCACCTCCCCCACGATACCGAAGTCGAGACTGGTTATGTCCATCCATTGCACCATTTAAGACTAGTGAGATGATGGATACTGTAGTGAGCAGATGACAGCCCTACAATGTATCAGGATAAAAAGACATTTGGAAAAGGTTTCTCCGGAAGCGGTCTTCAGTCACATTTGTCAGATGTGAGGTCTCCTAGACTGGTAAAATAGTATTGCCTATGAACTTAGGTATCAAATCTTGGCTATTAACAGTTTGCAAAAGCTTACAAGAAACATGGGATGTGTAACGAAACCTGCATGTCAAAAAAAAAAAAAAATGAGAGAGTCTGAGACTTCATCAGGCCATGAACTACAAAAAAAACGTTACTCTGATGCAAGGTATCAACACCACTCACATCCAAAAGGGGAAAAAAAAGGAAGAAAAATCATGAGATATTTGTCTTTCTATTGATCTGCACGTATACTGACCAGACGTAAATATCTCCTCATCCATAGGTAGGTATAAATGTATCTGCACCATGTGAGCATACTTGATCTCCAATAATGCATGCTGTATAATTACGTTCGTCAAGCGGCCAAGAAAACTTTTTATTCTTCCACCACAATTATGCCATGCCATACAAGCTCTCAAACACCAGCAAAGACATCAATGGTAAAGTCTGGAATCTTTAGTAAACATACGTATTGTCCGTGCTGATGTAGAAGGGCGTAATTCACAAATTAGATCAAATCTAAATTCTGATATAATTTTCTTTAGAATTTAAGCTGATTCTGGTGAGAGAATCAAAATTCATGTGAGGGGTTGAAAATTTAGGGGAAATAATAATAATAATGGTAATAATAATAATAATAATAATAATAATAACGAAGAGGATTTCTATAGCGCCTCACTCCGAGAAGCTTGGGGCGCTTTATAGTACATACGCTATGATTCTTATGACATATGAATCTTATTGCAAACTCTCACACACATACATAATATACAAAATGCAACAACCTTTTAAGGAATTGAACTAGGTCTCCGTGTGACCAGTTGGGAAGTATGTTAGTATCATGGGTGAACACCAGGCTTAGTCTACATGTGAAAGTTCCATAACAATATTCAGGCAGCAAAAATATAAAGATTGAATTGCTATGAAGTTAGAGTCCTTGTGGTGCAGTGGTAGCAAACTCAACCTGCAAGCTAACAGCCTCGAGTTCCATTCTTGGTCAGTACAAGAAATCTTCTGGGGTTGGCACTTTTCAGATTTTCTTCTCAAAATTGATCTTCCGCAGAGACTACATAGAAACCCTACTAGCACATTTTCCAAATATTATTAATTCGCCTCAAATTCCTCCTCCTTAATGATTAGAATAATAATGGTCATAATTTCAAGATAATAAAAAGGCTGCATGTCAGCTGTGTTGGTTTTTTTTTTCTTCTTTAAATCTCATTTTTGTGATGATTAGGAAAGATCGTATAGGGCTGACCTGAATAGTGGAGTTTCTTTCCTTCTACCCTAGGTGCGCCTTTAGCTTCTGCGCGTAGCCGCGCGGGAAGTGTAAAGTATACGCAGCTTCTAGCGTTAGCTAGGAACTTTGAATATTTTGCACACACCGGATGTGGGAGTTTGACAAAATGACGGCCACCACCTACGCTTTCAAATTTGTTAGGAGAACTTTTTGTCAAAGGCCGTATATCGAAAATGGAAAAATAATAGAATCAGCGGCAGTATGTGTGCTAATAAATGAGGTTAAAGATATGAGTATACCAAACACACTCGCATGTCAGCTCACTTTATTCTATCTCTTCGGAATTAGTCGCAGCCATAATTATTGGCTTGCTGAGAGACTGAAACTTGCCTTGCTTTTAATCTCCGAGAGACCGCCACAGAATAAAAGGAACGCCCTTCCAGTAGCCTTGGCTTCTGGGGACTCATACTGAAAGAGAGACTGTCATCTCAGTATACAAAGATTAATTTTTATGTCCTCTTAACAAAATCCAGGGCCTGCTTAGGTTTGTGTTAGGGGCACAGTTAGGGAAGAGAAAGCGCCCCTAGGAAAATGCTTGGGGCAATATTTAGGTTCACTCTCTCTTCCTTTTCTTATCTTTTAGTCCTAATTCACCTCCTCAAAGTCTAATAAATCCATATTATTTTTTTTTATAAAATTTAAACCGTATATAGTTTTACTTCTCGCTCGGCAGTCTTTGAGAAAACAGTTCGACAATGACGGGATTGTCACCCTTCGCCATTACGCTGAGTGACGTCAGAAAGTAAGATATGTTACTAAATGATTGGACCAGATGATTTGCTAATGCGTCAACAACAATCGACTACCAGCACAAATAATGTTAAAAATCTCGACTTTCCGGCGTTTTTTTTTTTTAACAAATGATCAAACAAGGAAAGTTTATGCGGTATAAAGTTTATGGAAAACTGATGTTGATTTTTTTTTTAAGGCTCTCAAGCAAATATCTACCCCTGTCCCTTTAACCCTAACAGTGGGAGAGTCCCAGAATTTTGCCGAACAAGTCCGGACAAGAACACAAGTAACCTGAAGTAACCCGAGGTGGAAAAATATAGAAATCCAGTGAGTCTTTCTACCGGTTTTTTGAGAGTACTTCAAAGGTGTTGACTGATCGCGCAAAGAGTCGTATCTCATGCACATACGACTTTTTGTCGATCAAGACCTGGACAGATAAGTGCACAGTCTGGACTGATAAGGGTTAAATCCAAATTTGGGTATCATCTTACAGTGGGATTACTAACAGGTCTGGAGCCGCAGACAGGCGGATTTTGAAACAAAGCGGGATCGATACAACAAGACAAAGGCTATTAACCCTGACGGTTCGAGGGATCTATTTGGAAAGCGTCCTTTCGAAATATTAGTTTAGACAGACAGATAAATACACGGACGACAGATAAGAGGAGAGTAAAGAGGATGGAGAGAGAGTCGTGTGTGTGTGTGTATGTGTNTGTGTGTGTGTGTGTGTGTGTGTGTGTGTGTGTGTGTGTGTGTGTGTGTGTGTGTGTGTGTGTGTGTGTGTGTCCCCCTTTTCAGCAGTCATTTGTGGGTTTGCTCTTTAACGGTGGGATCTCTTTCCATCGTAAGAATTGCATGAGTTCTGCATGTTTAACGCTACAAAGGGTGCATTCAGCACCGCTGCACTAAAATAATAATTTTTACGGTGGTATGAGATCTCATCGTTAATGCGCAAGCTCTCTACTGATAAATCAGAGACATGTGATCTCCATCAAGTCGCCGACAAGGAATTTTCTTTCAAACACCGCGAAAAAGAGCATCCAAGAAAACACCAGCTGCCGGCGGGACTCGAACCGGAGCTGCCCGCTTAAAGAGACATAGGCTCTACCTCTCGATCATCCGCACAGTGGGTCGCACATACACGCAGAAGACAGACAAACTGAGGAGAGCAAGGCCGAGCAGACAGACAGACAGATAGACAAAGACAGACAGAGCTAAGTACTCGAGGCATACAGCCACTCCAACAAAGGTACAGAGACTCAGCAACAGACAGGTAGCAAATTATTATGTCACCAATCTCGGCTAAAGAAGATAGGATTGGAAAGGTGAGAAAGTGGCTAGAGGGCTAGAGGGCCATGGAAACATAAGTGTCATGTCGGACCTTCATGTACTCGTAAAATAAGAACCGAGAGAAATAGTGTGATTGTCTGATACTTTTTTCAAAGCAAAACAGAGCAAAACATGACTTACCTTGAACTTTCTAGGCATTCGTTAGTAGCCATTTTTAAAGGTCTTCGTGGGCATTAAGCTACCCACATATTCTATTGTAAAAATACTCGCGAATTCTTCGAAAGATATTTCGATAAATAGATAGACAACATGTAGGTGAAAAGTATGAGTGTTGTTTTTTTTTTTTT
>JAWQUT010000104.1:877713-903489 GCA_033807755.1 Ellobium chinense | reverse complement strand
GGGGGGGGGGGTAAGTGTATGTTCGGCAACGATTCTATTTGTGTGTATGTGTGAGAGTGTGTATAGAAGGAGATGGGGTGAGGGACTGTGGGCAGAGGTGGATATGATGTGGTGTGGTGTACGCACAAATTTAAAAAAAAAAAACATAAAAAAAAAAACAACAATAGTAGGCCCAGCTCTTTTTCCCGCTGTCGCGAGGCGTCATCATCGGCAGAATACTGATACTCTCAAAACACAACGATTGGCACGAAGTGACATGCAGTCAGCAAGCACACCTGCTGTAGATAGGTCGGAGAAAAGTCACTGTGCTTTAAACGGAGACCTACGCGGTCCTGTCAGCGGTATCACTTAGAGGGAGTAGTGCCTTTATAATTAATTATCTTTTTTTTTTTTTAAAGTATGCGATTGTGCGTTAGCTGTGCAATCCACTCGGCTCGATCGCAACTCCTCGTGGGCATGGAAAATACTACTTCTATTACGACAACTACCACTACTACTACTACTACTACTTCTACTATTAATAATACCACCACCACTACTTCTACTTTACTATTACTACCACTCGCTACTGCTAGTACTAATAATTACTACAACTTTATGCATTACCACTACAACCAACACTACTGCTGCCACCATCACCATCACTTTACAAATCTATCACAAATCCATCACTACTAATATTACCACTCCCACTCATCAAAATATCTTCTCGCCGCTCCATCTCTCTGTCCCCATCCCACTCACTTCCACTCTTGCACTCCGCCAAAATACTTTTTGCTGACACCATCCGAGCAGGGGAAAGCTTTTTGAAAGATCGCTCCCCCGAATGCCTTTTTACTCATTCTATAACCGGTCCAGGGCCCGATACCCAACCCGCCTCTCTCCGTTTTTATCTCCCCTGTCTTTCTTTCCGCATCCTATCTTGCGCCATTTCCAAAGGCGTGGATGCCTGTTAAAAAGACCGGGTCTAAAGAGAGTGCGGACGAACGAAGGTTATAGCGACGGAGGGACCCAAGTCTGAGCGAAATGGTAAGACAAGCATCATATTTTTGTTCCATTTCTTTCACATTCAGGGGCGGAAGCAAGTATACTGAGTTTTCTCGTTTGTGTGTGTATTGGAACGGGAGGTGGTGGAAAGTAGGAGCAGCGCTTCCTCAACGCTTCCCTTTTCTTAGGGTGGAGATGGGCTTAATGAGGCTGGGTGGGGTTTGGGTATAGTTGTCGGAAGTGGGAACCCATTTTTTCGGATGTGTATGTATTGTTTGGTGAGGGGAAAAAGGGGGGGGGAGGCAATGTTGATAGGGATAGGGTTACAAAGCGATAAGCGATGCCCTGCAGCTCCGTTTTCCTCTACAAGTTTACCCTAGGATCCAGCATTGCAAGCTGTTATCTGCAGAAAACACATTATAAAAACAGAGAATGGAGACAAAAGTTGCACACCATGAGGTCCTGCACCTTCTTTCCATCATTCAGTTTTTAACTCCAGCAGTGCTTACTTGTAACATATCCAGGTGATAAAGGAAATGGTTTTTTTTTTTGTGTGTGTGTGTAGAGGCGGCGTTCTCCAAAGCTGTTCCACAGCATACGTCCGACTAGGTTGATGACCAAAGTGTGAACCACAAATGTCAGGACGAACCGGAGGCAGGGGGAGCCTTGTGGATACGCCGATGTAAAGTCCCCCCACGGCTGTGGGCCCGAGTGGCAGGGAGAGCTGTGATCAAGCCGAAGTAACGATCGGGGCCGAGCAAAAACTACCAGCTCCAGTATTGAATTATTTGATTTCCCGATTTTTTTTTTCATCGCTTGTTCATCACACCATTCCCCTTTTTCGAATGATTTCAAAGCTAATAGATCAATATACGAACGGAGGCCACACATCTTGAGTTGTCAGGTTTGAAATGACAGCAATCTCCACACTGTCAGGGTGAAAATCATTTGCGCCCTTAAGTTTTTAACGCCTATTTTATCTTATCTAGTCTACTATTGATCTATTCAATCCTCTACTGATCTATTCAAACTCACCCGGCAGGGAGTTGTCCGATGAAAGCAGACTGCAAAAACACAGTGAGCAATTTAAATTTGCACAACATTCGAGCTCTGCACTTTCTTTCCAGCATTTACTTTTGTGCACCGGAAGTGCTTTTTCTTGACACATTCACATGAAAAGGGAAATGATGTCTTTTTTGTGTGTAGATGCCGCTTTTTCTAAACTGCCAGATACGATGTTTTCAGTTGCTAAACCACGATATATCAAAATTTCCGAAAAATATCGTTAACGTTGGAAGGCAAATCGCGCCTACAAATGGCGATAAACACTGCCTTGACTCGGAGAATTTGTGTTTATATTTTAAATTCTAAACGCCTTCGTTTTAATTTTCTTTATTGTAACATCAGGAGGGAAAATAAATTACCGACATGCAAAGTTTCTATGCAGTATGAAATGTTTTACTCTTGAAATTCGGAAAAAAATAGCAGTCCACTGTGAACCCTGCGATTAAATTCAAATTAGAGAAGTGTTCAAATCAACGGAGGGCCTTCATCAACTTGTTCACTTCTTGTGTGCTATTTCTTCAGCACGTCCTGCAAGAATGCACAGTCTTTGCTGAGCGAAGGAAACAGTGGCCGTGTGGATAATCCATACGTTAAGTAACGTATTGCGTTAACAACGGTGAATACCACTAATGTTTTGGGAGTTTCTCGTGGTTACCGCATTGCGTTAACTAACGTATGGATTAAGCATACGGCCAGAGGTCTGGCCAACGAAGGGAACAGTTGTCACTTCGCTATGGTTGACCCTTGAAGCCTGCAGAGGACTGCACAGTTTCTGATGTAATTTTGCATCACTGCATGATCGAGGAACGCAAAAGAAGAAGCATCCACTGATAAATATTCGACATCAAGCCTGTTTCCATGATTTCTGGCCAACATTATACATTCCATAAAGATATCGTGTAACGTCGCGCGGGAAAGAACATGCTGTGTGAGAGTATTTACTTCAAGATAATGAGCGCCTAAGTTGTGTTGCGTAACAGTTGGCCGATTATGTCTGAATTTTAAAGTATCGCGATACTCAGCCTTCAGGCTGTAAATATCAATAGAAAAGATTCTATTTTCTCATTTGTTGCTCAATTCAGGATAGTCATTTCGATATCTTTCGATCTTTTTGCTGTTGTTGTTGTTGTTGTTGTTGTTGTTGTTGTTTGATCCTGTTAGGATCTGAGCTTGGGAGACTGGTATCGCTAGTTAGGAACCAAGGATAGGAAAAGGATCGGAATTTATTTCGATACTTTCGATACTACTGATACTTTTGTAGACACGTTCGATATTTTCAATATTTCCAAAACAACTGACACTCCCGATACTTTTGATATGGAATCGCAAATTCCTAATTATCGAAAGTATGGATACTCAAAAACGATATCGCCCACTACTAATGATGTGCCGTCTCACATCTTTTCTTTCCGTAGTCTCTTGAGGTACTTCACGAAACAACTGTTTTACCCACGAATATAGCAATAGCAAAGTCATAAAAATTCTATAATTGACTCGCAAAGTGGTAGTTATATTATATCGTCTGCGCGGATGCGTAATGTCATATTTCACCAAAGTTCAAAGTTCACCAAAATAATATTTGATAGAAAAAAATTGCCAAACCAATTAACTAGGTGTTCTTAGTTGTAAACAAATTATGTTCGGGACCACTAATATTCTGGTTCAGTTAAGACTAATTCCAGCAGACAACAGCCTGCAGTATTGAGTAAAATGATATTAAACTTATTATTGCACGTGTCGTAATTATGGAAATCGTCCATTTTAGGTGATATGGACGATATGTAGCTTTCCTAGTGTTACTGCAGCTGATCTTATACAATGGCGAATTCTTGAGAGCATGAGAAAACTTTGCGATCAGCAAGAGTTACGATTATCTGGTGATGTTTTTTGAGGATTGAATATAGTATTCTGTGATGTAAAAGTTGATGCGATGAAAGAAAACTTGCCATCAAGCGGATGACGGTTAAACGAATTCAGCTGTATTTCTGTAAATGACGTTATGAAATTTGTTTGTTTGTTTGTTTGTTTGCTTGTTTGTTTGTTTGTATGTTTGTTTCCTTGCTTGTTTACTTCATTGTTTTATTATGTACACCAAACTCATTGCTCATGAATTGAAGCTAGGCTTTGTTGTCATCAAGTGGTTCTTCCCGTTCTTCTCAAGAAGTACCCATGACATTGAGTGTGAGCACTGTATTCTGTGAAAATGTCATGAAGCCCTCAAGCTGCTTTTGTTCTCTTTATGGCCGGATTTGAAGAGCCTTAGAATTTTTTAAAAGGGTTTCTTTGGCTCTATTGTTTAATTCCCAGTCAGGCTTGGACAAGAGGCGGGGAGAAGGGGACGATATGTAAAACCTTGGCCTTTTAAAATTGGAAACTGGGGCAGCGATGAAGTCGAGGGGTTTCTGTCTCAAGAATGTAGAAACAGTGATAGGAAGACATTTTCTTTATGTTAGTATGTCAGGTTGGTTTTGTATAAGGATAGTGTGTGTATGGATGTATATGTGTGTGTTTTAAGTGTGTGTGTGTGTGTGTGTGTGTGTGTGTGTGTGTGTGTGTTTTTTAAATGTGTGTTTGTGTGTTTGTGTGTGTGTGTGTGTATGTGAGTGTGTGTGTGTGTGTGTGTGTGTGTGTGTGTGTGTGTGCGTGAGAGAGAGAGAGAGAGAGAGAGAGAGAGAGAGAGAGAGACTGGGAGAGCCAACAATAGAAATTAATATATTAATGATTTAATTTCTTAGAGAAGCAATTGTTTTCTCAATGCATTATATAAGCATTTATCAAAGAGTTTAGTAAGTGAGGAAGAATGATTGATAGCTTCCGTGCCACTTTACCTTAACAACTCTTCTTGTTGTCGTTGTTGTTGTTGCTGTTGTTGCTGTCGTTCATGTTGTTTCTGTTGTTTGGTGTTTCTATTGCTCACATACAGATTCAGATTCACAAGTTTACATTATTTCCACTGTAACAATGTTTCAAAATATGGAAATATAGCTGCCTTTGGACAGTAGACTAGCCGACACATGGACAAGCAATTAGACAAATGGAGAGACAATCACACAAATGGACGGATGAATAGACATATATATGAACATCCCAACAGGAGTGTACACAGATCAAAGAGATAACTCAATATTATTAAAAAAGAAATAATGCTGATAAGAATGGCTTGGGGCACTCACTTTGGAATTGATGTACTTTTTCAACATTTGTCTTTCCTGGAGAGACAGTGTTTCATGAAGAGAATATGGCTATTATTGCTGTTATCATGGGTGTGGGCGGTCGTATTGTGTCTTTGTTCTTCGAAAGTATCCATATTCGCCAAAAGCGGATTGCCCATTTCGAAGACTTACAAACAACAGAAAAATATACTTGCACTTGATGGAAAACTCCAGGCAGTTGTATATGAGTAAGAATTAAAAACATGTCTGGCACTTTTTTCTTCCCTTCTTTCCACTGCTGGTCTGGCTACCCTAGTGTAGTTTTAACCTTCTTCACGTCTTTTGATCCCAGCATTTCCTTCATAAAGATAAATCCATAGTTTTATTCGGCTGATATATTATATTGATCTCTTTCTTTACTCACACCCGCTAATGCAGGTTGTCTGATAAATTTCGGAGAGTGGTTGTCTTAAGTAAAGATAAGCAGATCAATTAACGCTGCTAATGTACCTTGTTGTTTCCTCTCAATCTGCTAGATTGCCAAAACATCCGGGTTGCCAGACTTTTTTTTTCAGTTCGGAGCCAAAGTAGGAGCCAAAAATGGAGACAAAAACGGCCTGCTGGACAGGATTTACCAGAAGACAAGATATTACTATGAACTGTCTATCTATTGGATACACGTGGGTAGTATAATTATCATAAACCATATTTAACACATTAGAGCATCATAATAAGAAGTCATTAATAAATGGAAACAGAGAATGTTCTTTGATCGTGTTCATCCGGCAATTATTACAGACGCCCGGTCACTTCAAAAGCCAGTTTGAAAGAAGAAGAAATACTTTTTGTACTGGCAGTCAGTCAAGTTTTTCCCCGAGGCCGTTGAAATAAACAAAAATAAAATAGGCCAGAGAGCTAATCAGCCATTTGAGAGCCAAAGGCTGTCAAAGCGAGCCAAAAACCAAGTGTTTGGCTCCGAAAGAGCCAAGTCTGGCAACCCTGCTAAACGTTTCTCTTTCTCCCACGTCTCAGACCTTTAGTCGCCTCTTTATCCGCGCATTTTGCCCGTGTTTTCTCACGACGTTAGCGACGATCAGATCTTGTTTGAAGGTGTCAAGCGGATTCCATCTCCCCCTATTGTTTTCTCAAAGGATCGGGTTGTCGATCGCTGTGTGTTCTCTTTAGATCAAAGAGTTACCGCCTCTTGGATGCCACATTTGGCGTTGACGGCTTGTGTTCAAGTCCAGCACATCGTTCCAAAATTGAGCAAGCGATGGGCGTTATCGATGGAAGTTTGAAGAATTGATACTGGTTGTACGATTTAAAACTCACATTGCGTGTGGTGTCGAGCCCATTAAGTGACAGCATTGCCAGTTTAGGCTTCACTCTACTTAACGATGACTCCAGGACGGTCATTCTCAACAGCTGAAATCTGCAGACAGATAGTTAAATAAAGATGAAGCTGAAATGTTCATATTAATAGCTATCTATACAAAAGTGTACTATAAAAGAGCCTATACATGTTGTTTTTTTTGTTTAACTTGGCATATCGGTATAACGATTTGAAGGAAGAGTAGACGTCAAGGACTGGTACATTGTAGTATCTGCCACTTTTCCTTCATTCGGTCTTTAGCACAGCTGTGTAGTATTGATCACTCTTGATTATATACATCCGGACAATCGATTAATTATTTTGCCCATTAGGATTAATTGTACCACCTTATCTACCCATTAAAGTAAGGATGTGAAATATGTTAAGAAAAATGCTGCCTTCACTTGTCTGAACCAAACTCAGATTCAAACCCCTTTGCCGTTTCATTGAAGAGAACGGTATATTTCGTGAAGCAGTGTGGCCAGTTGCTTACAACATTGGAGTCTGGATCTGAAGATCAAGAGTTCGATTTTCACTCTGGTCATATTGTAAATGCTTTTGGAAAAAAAAGCATTTGATTCACATATTTCTCAGTCTGTCAGACTGTGAAATAGGTACTTAGTTATAGAAAGAAATTTATCGTGGGAATGCTAGTGTGGCAGCGGGATTATGATCAGTAGGAAGTAGACAATGTATTCGATTGATTCGGCCCGCCGGGGTACTAATGATGTGAAGTCACGGGAGCGGGCAGTGATCTGGATGAGAAACTTACATACTTCATTACCATTATTAGATTCATATCTGAATCAAGTCCGTAATTTACTAGTTACAAAACAGCAGAATAATAGTACATTTCTTCTTAAGGATTCCATTAATTTGCAACTGTTCTATGTTGAGTCTGTTGTTCATGTCCTTACCTCACAGCCCCGCCCTCATATTGTACGTAGATTCATTCTAACCCCCACCGGAGGAGGCTTGGATGAGCTCACTTAGGCCATTCCCCATTCCATATTCCATCTAACTTAGATCTAGGCATATCATGGATGACCCACAATTGTTTATCAGCTTAATTTTATCTGGCGGAACTGGCAGATCGAAACTTTGCAAACTTTCTCTGAACTAGTAAAAGTGAGAAAACTGCTTTTACAAATAGCAGTTAGGAAACAATATCCAGGCAGTACACACACCCAAATGTTTTTGCTATATCATTAGTACTATGTACTGTCGACTGCCGTCGCTCCAGCACTAAATTTGGCCGGTTCTTCCCACTTACCAGTAATGGAGATATGCAGCTGATCTAAAAAATATTACACTACTTTAAAAGCCCATGACAAGTAAAGTTTTTTTGCTGTGTCTCCTCGTTTCACTCACCTCCGTGAAATGCCATTTGAGGCCTCAGGCTGTTTCAAGAGTACAGAGGTTAGCTTATTAGCCACCTCTATCTTTGCAAACCTTTGACTGGAAATAGTGCTGCTTTAATTTAACTTAAACTGGCCAGGGAAGTGACAAATGCATTAGAACATGCCACTGCTAAGGTCACAGGACCCCTGAGAGGGAGAAAAAATGATGTGATAAATAGATCATGCTTCCTTTTAATTCCACCTCAAGTGAATTCAAAATTAATGCGCGTGTGTAACTTGAAGATAAAGATTAAACTGCTGTGAAATTAGCATCCCTTTGCTCAACAAGCACACTGATGACCCTGAGTTCGACTCTCAGTAAGGGTATGACATTTTCTAGTAATAGATTCTCTTTTTAAAATTGATCTTTTAAATTGATTCTGAGAAAATCCTAATGTGTTAGCATCTTTATCTCCTCCTTAATGAAGCAGCCTAATCACCTATTTTTTACATTATACATTTAAGATCAAAAGAAAGTATGCACAATTTGAAAGTGCATGTGATTTTTAACATTAATTACCCAAGAAGTTTTCGGTAATGATTTGTTGTCAGAAAAACTTGACCAAAATTTCGACGTGACTTTTATATGCGTGGCTGCACGAGTTATCGTCCTTGGAGAGTTGGCAAAAATAGGCTTTTCTACTTCCGGTGTTAAAACGGGAGCTTAAAGATGAAGTTCTCTGCAATAAACCTAATTTAGCAAGCTTTACTTCAAACAGCGTCTTAAAATTTTGAATCCTCGAATAATGCTGCACTTTTCATTTCCGCTGATTGGTCGATAATTAGATATTTCAAGGGTGAAAATTCTGTGTAGGAGTTTAAATTTCACACAAAAAACTATTGTATGCTCATCTTATATTGTGCACCCGGCACAAGGAACATTGTGACTTGTGCTTTTTGCAACACTTTAAGCCAGTACGCGGGGAGATAACATCTGCAAAGCACACATACAAAAATTACTTGGATTGGACAATCCAACAACGCATTCATCGAAAACACCATGGTGTTTAATTTTGAAATGTACACATTATGTTCAAACTGCGTATACTTTGTAGAGCTTGATATTTTATGTAACTTTCTTCTATTAAAGGCCAAACCTTTTGTGACGTGACTTGACTTCTTTAGTCCACAGTGACACACATCCACCCCCGGGGTTATTAGGGTGATTATGAAGGTGACATGGACTGAGACAGATATCAATATTACTTTTGCCTTCAAGGAATCCAGCGATTAAAGAAGTCAGGTGGGAGTGAGACTGGTAGAGAAGTTTTTTTTTCTTTCTTTTTGATTTTCTGTCTGCGTCGATGACAGCAGGAATCCCAAGATAGTGTTGTGAGGATAAGTGGAGAAGAGACCTTAGAAGCAAAAGCTTCAATGACAGCCAGTGGCGATGCATGCTCCAATATTGTGGTGGGGCTGAAGTATGAAGTTGTTTTTGCTTCGGGACTGTTGTGTCCCCACCCATCCCAAACTTCTCTCCATGCACCTCTGCGATGCTTCAAAGCTTCATAACGCCTGCGGCTCAAAATCTGCACTCCTTCAAATTTTACGTCATTTAACAGTAAATACAAATATATGTGTGAAGAGCAATTACTTTTATGTTATTTCCCTTTATTTCAAAAATATTAAGTGACCACGTACCGAGTTTTGCAAATAGCCTCTTCAATTTGAGCCTCGCTGTAGACACTTTTTTTAAAAGAGCCTTTTTTTTTCCTTTTCCTAATTTTAATAGGATGATGGGCGTGAGCTCCACAAGCCCTGAATGACGCACTGCTTCTGATGACAGAGGTAAGGCAGTACTACAGGTTACAGGTTCCTATTTCCATCTTTGCCCCACTATAATATTCACTTCCAAGACTTATCATAAACATTTTCACAATAAGATTGCAGCATTCACTGAGCTTATAAAAACGCTGTTTAAAATAGTACTGGGTCTTTCATTTCGATTCAAAGCTGTGAACCGATACAGTGAAAAGCCTAAACACGTTTACTGATGTCTCAAAGGCAAGTGTTTCGCACAGAAAGCCACATCTATACCAATCTTTCAAACTTTCAATTCACTTAACAAACTTAGGAAGAATGCATTGTCTGCAGTTAGGTATCCAAAATAATGTAGAAGCTGTTTTGCCTAATCCGTCCAATGAAGATATTTTGCGCTGTAGCTGGAAAATTACTGTGGAAGTGAATTTGTTTACAAGGATCTAAATTTTGCGAATTTATCATGTTCAGCTTCACTCGCAAAAATTACCTCTTACTTTATCATGAAAAGAAGATGGTTTAACTGCATTTCACCCAGTTTACTTAACGCCTTCACAAGTTTCGAAAGTGTGCTTAAACTATAATATTTGTACCCAAACGCACTATGACTTTCAGAGGGTGAGAGTTATTGATCTTTTCTTAATATCTTATTTGGCATCAAGTGTAGCAAATAAATGTGGTTGGAGTAATACTCATTAATACCTTCTATATTCGAATAGTCAAATAATCTGATAAATTTGCTCGAACTCGCCCACCCTTAATTCCGGTCCATTATCCAGTTTCATTCTCGGGTGATGGCGTCTGTGTTCCATACTGGCTACAGCTTTCAGCACTCAAAACAAGGAATGTGATAGTACGATGGTGTGTGCATTTGTATGTCCGGCTGTCTGTCAGTCCTGCTGTCACGACCTGCGTTAGTCTAATCTCACATCTCCGTGTTTGTGGGACTGATCCTGACGCTGGTCAGTTCCGAACAGTTTTCCCCATTCTGATCGATTCTGCCACCAATATGGCAAATTAGTTTATTTCTCAGATTAGCGAAAGATATAAATATAACAGAAGAAATTGACAGGAATTGAATACACACATGCCTTCGCCAGTACATGCTTTCCGGTCGCCATCTTTGTCCTCTTTGCTGTTGTTGTTGTTGTTGTTGATGTTGTTGTTGTTGTTGTTATTGCTGTTTTTGCGGTTGTTGTTGTTGCTGTTCTTGTCTTTGCCTAGCCCCTCACAAGACTAAAAACATTTTTGGAGTTAGAAAAAAACCGAAATTTGCACAAATCAATTCTGAAGTATCGGAAATGGCGGAGATGGCAAATATATTATGGTCTGCGGCCATTTATGTATCAACATTTCAGAGTAGGAAGTGTTGGGTATGGGGAGGGGGGTTATAGAGGTGTGGGGTTAGTAGGAGGGGTAGGTACTTGGCTTAGTGATTAACCCGATTTAAAACGTGGAAGCTCATGTTCGTCCATCCGTCCTTCCTTCTTTCCTTCCGTCTGTCTCTCCGTCCGTCTGTATGGCGTCTATCCGTCTGTTGGTCTATCGGTCGGTCGTTCACTCACTCACTCACTCACTCACTCACTCACTCACTCACTCACTCCTCACTCACTCACTCACTCACTCACTCACTCACTCACTCACTCACTCACTCACTCACACTGGTTCACTCACTTTCTCCGCACTCTGTTTTCCTTTGCTGTCGCACGAACCTCCGCTACTGGAGATAAATTGGGGAGTGCGTTTCGGGGCGGTCACGGAAGCTAATTTGACTTTTTCAATTACAGCAGCGCCCCCTCCCCCCTTGCAGCCTCGCCAGGCATTCTTAGCCAGTAAATTCTGGCCAGACTCGACCGGCATTTAGATTTCCCTCTTTCAGCTTCTCTATCGCCTCCATTCTTGCTCGGTGTCTTTCAATTGCAGACTATTTATGTCTTTGAAAACAGAATGAACTGGCTTAACAGTATGTCTCATACATAGAAAGAATGAGGTATTTCGAGGTCATATCAGAAAATGCAAAATGTGGAATACTTCCTGATCTGTCATGTGACATAGTTTTGGAAATAAAAGTGGTGCCAGGTTGGCTCTTAAGGCACCACATTTGGATACTTTTCCGGCTCCTTAGTGCTCTTATTACGCCATGGCTCCTTAGCTACTTTTTGGCTATTTTTTAAGAGTTTAATTTTCACCTAATTTATATTTTCTCACCATTTCCGAATGTAAACAACATTATTTTTCATTGAAAATCTGAGCCAAGGGAACTTCGAATGCACACCTCTAAGAGGATACACTGATTTATTTCTGTGTTTATTTCTTAGTTGTAACGATTGGCTACCTTTTGGTGGTGTGATTTCATGTTATACAATTATTTCCACACAATCTATCTAAAGGACAGATTTTTATACTCTGCTATTACGGACTCTGACTGTCCAATTTTTTTTTTAACCAGTTAGGTTCCTGTAACCATTAGAACGTTAAGCGTGCATTGAATGCCCACATGTTTGTAATGTGCAGCGATATTCATGCAGACAAAGGTGGAACAATGGCTCTAAAGTAAGTACGCCATTGCCAAATGTTCGGTCAGTACCAATGATATGGAAGTTTTAGCAGGGCAATATGGGTTGCTTTAGAAATAAGTGCTTTGATAATCTCGTTGTGGACGATATTGTCAGTATCTCTATGGGAATGAGTGGGATGGAGGGGGGAGGAGGTAGGAGACAGGTAATTATGGTCATCGACTGACCAAAGAATGTGTGATTCAAATAGCCATTAAGACCAGACGTAAGAAAAACAGAGCATGGGGAAGAACTGTGATCAGGGATGGCATAGATTAGGGGGAATTTCAGCACAGCATGACGGGCTGATTCTGGGGAGCAACTTTTTGAATGTATTCACAGGCTGGGTAGGGACAGACAGACAGACAGACAGACAGACAGACAGACAGACAGACGGTCAGGCTGGCTGATGTATGGACAGACAGACAGACAGATAAACAGACAGACAGGCAGTCAGGCAGGAAGGCAAAGAGGCATGCAGGCCGATAGACAGAAAGGGGGCAGACAGACAGACAGACAGACAGGAAGGTGCTTTAGTGGACATGCATGTGGGCGGCCAGAAAGATAGAGAAATAAAGATAAAGTCTGGCGGAGAGAGAGACAGACAAAGAGATAGGTAGATGGGCAGACAAGCAGGCGGAAACATAGACCGATGGATGGGTGAAAAGAGAGCTTTATCTAGGAGATAGACTGGAGAACTTGGTGGCATTTCAATGGAAGGGCGACGCGAGCCAAGGCGTGCCCGAAGAGCGAATAAAATGACGTTTTTGTTTTGTTTTTGTTTTCCTAAAGGGATCTTTAAACTGGCCCACAAAATAAACAGAAATTGGCAATTTCAGCTTTCTTGTTCTTCACAAAGTTGGTCAGCTTTTCGATTGCTTTGGCCAACAACGGATAGCAGGTCAGTGTGACAATGATAACAGTGAGCAGTAGGGAGTAAGGTGTGAGTGTGAGGTGTGAGGAGAAAGGACAGGGAGTGAGTAGCATATCATCATCAAGCAGTTTAAAAGTCTCATGTCTAGGCTGAAGCCTGCTTGCTTCTGCGACTTGTTATTACTATTTCCCCCAGCAGGCCTGATCGCTCTAGGATTTTCTCAGCTCCCTGGCGAGCATACAGTGCCACTGCCATTTACATGCGCTGATCACTAACATTCTGACCATATTTTCCACTGTCTATGGGCAAGTACCCATTCCACAGAAGAATGAATTGATGAAAATGTGAATAATGTATAATGTACAGTGATTGTTGTAATGGAAGGGTGAACACTCATATAGTGATGATATGTGTAGTAGTCATTGTTAACGGCTGCTAAGGAGATAGTTTATCAGAGGAGATGACCAAATAATGAGAGGAAATGGGAATAGTAAGTGAAGATCGATGCTCATAGCTGTGACTGTGTCAGGGTCAATTGTTTTGCACTTACCACTAGGAACTGACCCAAACAGAAAATCGGTAAGTGACCCCCAGCATCACTCAAAAGTGACCCGTGATGGCTTGACGATTATACATGCGGTAGGTCGATAACTACAGTGAGAGTGACTCTTCGTATCCTTCAAAAGCGATCAGTAAGGACGACATTATACATGAGATAGGTCGATAAACACAGAGGGAGTTACTCTTGCAATCCTTCAGAAGTGACCAGTAAAGACCGACTAGATGACCACTACAGGAGGTCAGTCAATCAATCTCCTACAGAGCAGGCCAGTGAAAACAATAAACCGTGGGAGATACAAAGACCCCTGATGCTCCGGGTTGGCCCAGATGATGGGAGCTACATGCCTCTCCGCTCACCCCAATGCACGTGTTGGGCCCCAGAGGACTCACGGAGGGTATCATAGCAGATTAAATCACGCGCTCCCTATTAAAGGCCTGTAACGGCTGCCAATGGTCAGGGCTTGGGAGACTGACCAGCGGTCAGAGAATTGAAATTCAATCAGGGGCCCCGGAAATCGGAGTGCGCGCTGTGAGATACAACTGTCTGATGCTATCAATGCGCGTGAGAGGGTGAGTAAGGCAGAGAGCATGAAGTGTGGAAGGCTGTGTTTGCGGGTGAATGGGACATGGATAAAGCTCGGGCAAGGAAATGTGGAGGAAAAGGAGCCCGAATGAAAGTATTTTTAAGAGAAAATAAATTAAAGCGATCAATGAGGAACACCAACAATTGTAATCGGAAAGCCTGAGTGAACATAACTGCATTTAAACAAAAAAAATATGAGGTTACACATTTCTTACTTAAAGCCACAACATTGTTTCGTTTGGTTCCATAATATTCTTTGATTCCATCAGTCTCTTATATTTTGGTATAATTATGTTAGTGTATGTGTTCGTTCACTGATGGAAATATGTATTTGTACCCGTTGTATGTCAGGGCCATAACTTGACCATACCTAACGACATCTGCAGCCCCGGCATTTTGGGGAAAATAAGAGGCCTGAGGAGACCAACCTTACGTATCAAAGGCAAGACTGAAGTCGTTGCAAAGAAATGTTTGTGTAGCATCATTTCTTGAACAGAAATAAGTTTCATCGAAGGGCAGCAGAAGGGGGCTGAAAGAGGAGAGATCCTGACGAGGTACTTAGCTTTTTCTATCTGGAGTGACCGAAATGTATATCATTACAAATTTGATATTTATTTAGTTGGATATCATTCTTGGGTGAAACTGTTCATGTTGTTTCACTTGTACTCCTGGTGGTTACAGAAACTTACTCCGATTTCCCTCTTTGAGTCAGTAAACTGTTTTCTCTACAGCCTTTTAAATTCCACAATCTCTAAGTCTTCTTGATAGCTTGCAGAAATCGATGAGCTTATTAAAAACCATGTTTAAAATATAGGTCTTTCATTTCGTTTTTGAGCTACAAACCGATACATCGAGAGGTGCAAACAAGCTAACTAGTTTCCTTAACGACAAATGCTCCGCACAGAAGGCCACACCGAAACCGAAGTGAATGACCCGAACTTCAGGTTTAGTTTACAAAAGCAGGAGAGAATGCAAACTAATTCGCAGGCAGGGTCACAAATCTAGGACCCATTCTCCATAATAGGCCCATGTCTTCCTAAGGCATATGATCAAACCCTATTTTCTTCCAATTAGAAGTCTGTAACCTGATCATCTAATGGTCTGTGGCAGTCTGTGATTCATACTGGATATCTGAGAAGCAGACCAGTCTAACCCACAAAATTNGGGGGGGGGGGGGGGGGGGGGGGGGGGGGGGGGGGGGGGGGGGGGGGGGGGGGGGGGGGGACATCGTCCATCGATAATTTTTACAATGGAAGATCTACGACAAATTAAAACCTGAGAGGCAGACCGGTCTTACCCACAGGTATGGAAATTCTGAAGTGCACAAACCTTTAAATGCGATTTTCTGGAAAGTGAATCTGTGTGGGTTAGATCGGTTAGTATCTCAGGTATCGTAATAAAGTTTCATTTTTTTTTGTTCTTATCGGGCGGCTCTGAGGTCTTGATGTGTTGTTTTTTGTTTTTTTTCAAGGATCTTCCTCTGGTTCTTTTTTTCCTCCGAGGGACAGCTCTGAGGACTTTTGAACTGGCTCTTTTTCCCCCAAGAGACAGCTTTAAGGATTTCAACTGGTTTTTCTGCCTCCCCCCCCCCTTTATTTCCCCTCCCAAAGAAAAGGGGGCAGCTCTAGAGAATTGAACTTTTTTTTTTGCCCCGAAGGGAAGCTTTGAGCATCTGAAGCGATTCATTTGCAGTTGTGCTTTAAAGCCAGTTTTGTCGTTGTTGTTGTTTTGGGGAGAAAGGGGACAGAATCATAAGTAAACTAGTAGAAGATCCGGCAAAATATATTTTCGATAAATTATAAGACCGGATATACAACGTGTTTGACCGAAAAGAAAAGGTGACTAACTTAACATATTTGCGTGAAACTGGTCGAGAAATAAACTGACATGACACTGCACAAATCCCGGTGCGTTTTATAGTAGATAAAACACCTAAATGATGCTGCTATCTGCTTCCTTCCGGTGAAACCATGAATCATGTCACACTTTTTCATGTACACGATAGCTAAGTTTAGACTGCTGGTCTTAACTCCCCACTGACCTAAAGGCCTACACCTAATTTCTTTTCAGTAAGACCAATGCCCCATTTCGAAGTCACGAAACCAAATTTTCCTCCCCTCTGCGAAATTGCTCTATTTCTTATCAATAGCGTAGCTGGGACCAGATATCACCGTCTTTTTTCCCTTGTGAACTTTTCATTTCGTTCTTTTTCTGGAGGTGGGAAGAACTGTATCGCCCGACATTGGATTAACCTAATCATGTGCCATTCACTTATGACAAGATGTCCTCTTTCAGGGTAGATGCCTCACAAAGGTCCGGGAATGGAAAACAAGAAAAAAAGAAAATACCTCCTTATTTCTTTCTCTCATTTGACCTCGTTCTCATTTCACTTCCTCCGGGTATAGATCTGATGTAAGTAAGTTGGTAATGTGGGTCCACATCACAGTAGGGGTTTATGATGTTTGTTACTGAGGGAACTTCGATGGGTTCTGACCATGGGCGGACTGCGAATATGCGATCTTTGGTAGACTTGTGTCGAGATTTGCGAGGATAGCAGCTACGAGCAGTTGCGACGTCAATTACTACTCCTAAAGGGATATTGTATAATTTGCTAGCGCCATAAACTTAACGATTCGATTGTTAGAACACTTGGCTTGATAACCAAAGGTCCAATGTTCGAACCTCAAAAGACATTTTGCTTGAGAAGGTAGTAGAATATTTCCAGTACTACTCACAGGTCTTCTCTCATTCTGACTTCATTAAAACAAAGGCCAATTTCCATAAGGAGACATTATAAACACCAGTCTATTGTAGTTAAGGGATTCGCGGGAGGACTGGCAGTCTGGTCGAACCTTTGGCTAAGATTTGTAAGGCTTGTGGTCGTTATTGTGGTGATCACACACTGGTCTGTACACTATTAAGAGGATCCTTGATACTTTTGGACCCGCCTGCTCCCTTCCCCTTATCCGCCTCTGATTGTGACAGTGTAGCAGCTTTGCACGTAGATAATAAACCCTGTATCTGGAAGAGCTTTAGTGAAGCAGATCTGCGGTGTTCCAAATTTTCTTTGGTATGAGGAGAGAAGCTTTATAAACCTGAGCCGTTGTTTACTCAAGGACGCCACCGCTCTTCTAGCCTTCCCAAACACCAGTTCCTTCCTCATTCCCTTTTACATAGTAAACTCGAGACTTTGCCGCAGCAACCTCTATGTTCCTTCCCTTATGGACGCCCATGTTGTGAGTATCGTGTGCGCGTGAGTTCACGTGCGTGTCGAAGGCGACAGCGAAAGAGGAAGCGCTACTATAATCTGATTAGGCTTGCATTGACGAAAACCAAAACACTATTGGACTTCTTTGCGTGCAAGTCCTCTAGTAGCCTACTGAAAATCCTTGACTAAAGATAAGTAATTTATCCGTTTATACCTTTGAAACAGATTCCAAAATTTTGTGTGATCCCGCGGAAGTAGAAATTAGGTCATGTCAAGTGGAAATGTCATTCGGCATCACATGAAGGGAAATGGGCTATATGTTTCTGTGAAGCTATATCTGGACTTCTTATCAAGGCCTTCTCGTTGCCAATATAGGACTCTACTTCGTTCACCTTTAGATATTTTTAAACTTCATCAGATCTGTTACGAAGATGCCTTCATTTTCAAAATAAATGTCGAGTCCCTTTAATTACTTTTTTTTTTTTTAAGCGAGCTTTAGGTCAGTAGTCTTAGTTTATTTCGACACTTGCTGTCTAATGTTTAAACGTCTCAAAATTGTACTAAATCACAACAACAACAACAAACAGTTTAAATTCTAAGGTTTGTTAAAACAAATTTAATAATTGCTTAATTTAAATGTAACGTAAGAAGGTGTTGCGCCAAAACAATTAATAGATTTATTTGTGAGTTTAAAAAAAGATTATTTTTAGTTCTACTAGTTGAGGCCAGCGCATATCTGCGTGAAAGAAACCACCAAATGGATCACTACAGGACTTCACATTCCGTTTCTCATGGTAATTGTGATCAGAGGCGGCAGTTTTAAAGAAATCAACAGTACAATAGACAGCCAACTTGCCAGTCATGAATTTTGGTTTATGTAGGTAATTTTAAACGACAGCACTTTTCATTTTATTCCATTCCACAAATAAATAATCATTTTATTTAGAATGACAGTGCACTACTGAGCTTCGTCTACATCATAATGTTAAACTCTTCAGACCTTTAAGGCTAAAAGTAGCACTAGCACGACGTTTATCTCAAAATTTATAATAATTTCCTCAATGATAAATCAAAACTCCATTTTGTTTCTTCTGCATAGCGTGGAAATTATAAATTAGGGGATCGTTACAGCAAGACATACGGGTAAATTTTGTAATATAATTAGTCTACTTAGATCTGCATGTATTTCTTTACCATCGTTTATTCCAAACATCATTCTTGACCTAAATATTTCTGAGTTTTGCTTCGATTTCAGGCGATTTTTGGAGCTGCTTTTCGGCAGTATTGAAACTGCCACTCTGTCCCATTAACTGTGAAATCCAGGCTCAGTATTGATGGGCATAAAATGAAAAAATCAATGAATATCATAGCTATTAATTGTTATTCATTTCTTCACTCGCGTCAGTCTCGTTTACAACACCCTTCTGCATTATAAGGATGACAACATTTTTGGTTCGAGTGTCGCAGCTATTTTTGCTTTGCACGACTACATTAGATATATAGTAAACTAAATCTACTTCAGATCAATTTAGATCACATTCCAAATTTTAAAAAAACATAAAACTATGTCGGAATAGTAGGCAAGAGTATCTCATCCATTTCTAGAAAATGGTGGTTGGTGGGTTTTGGGTGGTATTTATTGTTCCATAAGGCAACTGTCGTATTTGGAGACTTCCAGAAACCTAAAAATGACTTCCCTACATGAAGAATATCGGAGATCAGAGGTGTCTAATAAGAGTCTTAGTTCAGGAAGGACTTTGGACCCACCTTCATCAAGGTTTAGACTGTTTAATAACAAGTCAGCTGGTCGCACTGGAAGGTATCATATGTCAACCGTATAAAACTTGAACGAGAAGTTTTGCTTATTAATTTGGGTTAGATTTTAACGTCCCTTTTCAACACAAGTATCGCTATATCTTAGACCTGGTTTGAATCTCTGTCAGGTTGCCAACTAGTGGGGTCCCTTAGAAACACGGCGAAAAATCCATTGCCATCGGCATTTAAACCCTGGACTTTTCGACCAAGAGACAAGCGCTCTATCTCTTGGCCACACCGCCGGCTGAGTGAATTATACAAGCAAAAGATTTTTCATTCTGGAGTAAAACAAAAATAATCGGAGAGAAAACCCAGCCTTGACCTCTAATAACTTCATGCTAATAGTTCCCTTCCGCCCTGAATATTTTCCAAGGTAATGTAGTTGCTCTCTATTCCGACGAAATATGACTGAATGACGTTCCAGTCCAATACTCGAGATGCGGTTTCCATCAACCTCCAGATGACATGGGCCACTCGCTGGGTTCGAGCGAAAGCATCTTATCTGAATATTGTTACGAGTAAAACGGGGATTTCTGTAAGCTGTCATGCTCATTTATTGTGCAAACCACGGACAGACCATCTTATATGAAATTTGAGTCTAACAAAATTTTCTGACACATGACAACAAAATTGCTGTGCGAAGCAAAGGTATATTATTTTCCTATCTGACTTTTCAGAGAATATTTTTTTAAAAGTTGGATCTGGTTGTAAATTTATTTTGCACTAGTCTAAAACATAATATTATCAATCCATGCTATCTGAATTTCGTTAGAGTCAAAAGAGTGTATATTATGTNGATTTCTGTAAGCTGTCATGCTCATTTATTGTGCAAACCACGGACAGACCATCTTATATGAAATTTGAGTCTAACAAAATTTTCTGACACATGACAACAAAATTGCTGTGCGAAGCAAAGGTATATTATTTTCCTATCTGACTTTTCAGAGAATATTTTTTTAAAAGTTGGATCTGGTTGTAAATTTATTTTGCACTAGTCTAACACATAATATTATCAATCCATGCTATCTGAATTTCGTTAGAGTCAAAAGAGTGTATGTAATTAGCAAATATCATTATAAGCTTGACAACTTAAAGACAATATAATATCTTAATGGACGTTTCTAAGAGCCATAAGGGGTTGTCTGTAGTATGCCATCTAGCCGTTTTATTTGAAATATTTAGGAGTCTAAAAAAGGTTATATACACTAATAACTTAAAGTTTCGTTAATATTTCAATAAAAATTTCTTAAAGCAACTACTTGTTTCGTGCGATGTTGTTGGAAAGACTTTTAAATAATACATACGTGATTTTTAAGGTTCTCCCTCGATCGTATGGCTCTTGTGTCTTGTGTGATATTTAAATTCAGCATTCATTTTTGTGGATTCTGGTTTACTTTTATTGAAGTGGAGCTCAAAGGACTCGGGAAAGCCGAAACCAGAATTCACTCAATAAGCCCAGTAACGTTTTGAATTAAACTTAAAAGACCGCGTTTCTAAAACTTAGTAAATGCAATTTGGGTGTAAAATGAGGTAGAAGTGCAGGGACTTCTAACACCAACTTTTCACTATACAAGTATTTATAACTCAATGGCAGCATAAACTTCATCCCTCAATATCTCAAAACACAGCAAACGTGGGATGGTTCACTCTTGCTCTACAGCGATCACATAACAGTAAACTTTTTTTTGTTTTTTTTTGAATCACATGATATGCTATAACATGCATGCAAAAGCATTTTCCGAGGTGGGATAGATCTATACATGTATTCTGCTCGTGATAATTTGGTGAGGCTCTAAATGGGTCGACCTGACAAATACAGGGCATTCTGGGTCAAGCTGTTTTGGGGCACGGATTCTTGCAGGAAGCGCTCACATCGGGGAGATCTATTTACGTTTCCAATTTATCTGACCGGGCCACCCAGGAGACACGGGTGCGGTGTGGGCACTATGGGAGATGAAGTGGACTGGAAAAGACACAGGAAGTGCCGACGACGTGGTGAAAAAGGGCAAAGGAGGAAGGGGTGGAGGGGCTGAAGGAAGGAGAGGTGGTTAATTTGTAGGGCTGTGCCTTAGTAGACTCTGATAGTGAGTACTCCCGGTATTGGGTGAGTTCCACTGTACAATACATGTATTAAAAGTCAGAAGAGCGTCACAATCTCGTCTTGTAGTGATAGAGGAGTAACAAGAAGTTTAACACGTTTATTAGGAACATTCTCAGATCACAACTGTGCTACATGGCCAAATACAATATACAACGGGACAGCACAAGAACATTTAAAGCACTATAACTACTAACTTCACACACGTTTACAATGAACTGGTACAGTCACATGTAATCACAACGTTCTCGTACATTTTACATTCAAAAACAATAATGTGTGCCACTCACTTTTATTTATAATCATTCAGTCCTTACACTCATTCTCTTTTCGACAAAATTACTTAAAAGCTCTATGTCTTTACTGACATTTTTGTAATACAGTTTCGATGAATTTAGCCAATCTAACTAAAACATTATATAACATGTTCTGCTCAGGTCCCAGATCCCTTTTTCTGCTATATATTTCATGACGCTCGTTCATCATTCGCCCAAGTCATTTTTTAAGGTTTTGATAAATTTAGCGTTCTTAATCTGTTCTGTCATCTTGTGACAAAAAGGCGCAGATGTATTATAAATCATATTGCATCATGTGCCATTTTGTCATGAGACGGCAGTGTTGCTCAAAGCAAAACAGTGAGGCAGATGTAGGCTATGCTTCTTAGGTCTTCTTTGACGTCATTTTAAGTATGAAGGGGCCGTCCCTCTGACAGTGGACTGCGCTCATTGGCTGAATCGCCTATATATATCATACTCAAAATGACGTTAATTCATACTCGAAGAAGACTTAAAAAATGTAGTCATGTTTAGATTATAAATGAGGGCTATAAGCAAGAAGCCAAAACTCTACATTTTTTTTAATAGGGAAAAGGAGATACGTGGAAGATCACAGTGATATAAACAGTTTAGAAAATCACAAAAAATTATTAAATGTGGAATTAGCGTGGCAATTTGGCAACTTGAGAACACATGTCACTTTTTTGGACAAACTAAGCTGGCTACATTCTTCAAATTTGACGTGAGGTTACAAAAAGACACATCTGTTATCAAGACAAGTTTTGATTTCTGTCATTTGGAATTGCTGAAATAAGGAAATAATATTTTCAAAAAAGTCCAGTCCTTTTACGATCATAGTTAATTCCGGTCTAGAAACGACACAAATTTCTTCAGCGGATGACGTCATTAAACTTTGCGTACGCGGAGGTATTCATCGGTGAGAAATACTTTTGTTGTTATGCTCGGAAGAGAAGGAAGAAATGGAGAGACATTTACTTAACGCAAAAACAGTGGATGTTTGATCATCTCTTTCTTCCCCTTCCCCTTTTCTGGCATGGCCGGGATACCAGCTAGTTTTGTAATCAAATATTACTCATCTAGTCTACTCAAGCACCTCACCAGCGCCATATTGTGAGGTCATCTTTTGAAATTCGAGTTCATGATGTTGTTTGGTGATGGGCCACTTGGAGTTACGATTGAAAGATTATGGCATTGGACTCTTGATCTGAAGGTTGTGGGTTCATTTCCTGGCCATAGTTGTGTTAAGGGTGCTTTGGGAAAACATTTCATTCACATTTGCCTCAGTCCATCCGTCTGAAACTTGGGTACATAGCTATTGGCAGAGGAAGACACTGTTAGAATGCTAGTGCTCAGGGTCTGTAAATGGCAGTGGCTTTGTATGCTTCCCAGGGAGTTGAGAAAGCCATAGAGTAATCAGGCCTGCTGAGGTAATAATAATGTAATATTGTGTATGCCATAGTCTGAATACAAGACTTATAAACCTCATTATTATCATCGTTTTTCTTCTTACTATTATTATCAGCATCATTAATAATATTTAGAATCCCTTAGAGCAATTATCCGTGTCGGCAACTTCTAAATAAATCAAAACTAATGTTCCTCGATGATTACTACCAGGAATGAGTAATGGATTCAATTAAATTAGAGATATTCTCTTGTATTAAATCATTTATATTACTGTAAGCTGGAATCTAATTTTCATCTGTTCTGGTAGTAGCCCTCTCCAAACAAACAAATAAAATATTAGGACAGCTTGTTTGTCTGTCTGTCTGTCTGTCTGTCTCTCTCTCTCTTTCTCTCTCTCTCTCTCTCTCTGTCCATTTGTTCGTCCGTTCGTCCGTCCAGGACCGTCTGTCTATCATCTATCTATCTGTCTATCTGTTGTCAACTTGCCTGTCTATCTGCCTACCTGCCTGTCCGCCTGCCAGTTTGCCTGTCTGCTTGCCTACCTGCCCGCCTGGGTGCTTACCTGTCCGTCTGCCTGCCTGCCTGCCTGCCTGCGTGTGATAACCTGTGATAGGATCAACTTTGTTAGTACCTGTCTACCGGCCCTTTTGCTCTCCTAAACAATGTCATTTAAAAGATGAAAAGATGCGATTATAGAATAAGGGCCCAAAAGGAAAAAAATAAGAGTTTTTAAAAATACAATCTCATTGTGACCCAGCAAAACAGCTAGCAGCAGTATTATGTTGCTGAACTCAGTTAAGTCTAGAGGGTGCCAGCAAGAAGACGAGGCTCTTCGTGACGTCACTGTGGGCGGGGCATGTTCCTGGGCTAGCTGTTGATACCTCTGTCAGAATGATAATTTCTTTATTAAATTTATGGCTTATGTTAGGTGTTATTATATCTTTATAGATATGCATACAGTTGGATCAGGAAATTTTGATGTAGTATACGGCTTTTTTGTTCTATATTCCCTTTAAGGAAGAAAGTATAGAACAAGGGCAGACACGAAAGACATATTATGGGTTTTTCTGTAACACAATCTATCAACAGGAAATGCGCGTGACGAGTAAAAATAGAACTTCTCACTTTCGGTAAGATTACTGCAGAATGCATTTTTTTTTAGACCGATGGGGGAAGGGGAGGTGGCAGATCATATCGGGCAAGATAATTCCGTGGCATTTAATAGGAGGTTTGGGACTGAAAGGAGAGAAGATGTGAAGAAAAAGAAACAAAGATGAACAAATAACGTAGCACGCTGTTGGGGGGAGATTGTGGCGGGTGCGCTTTATTAAGGAAAAAGATCTGGGTAGTGAAAATCATTTTGGGAAGCAGCGCAGGGCGGAGGAAATAAAGAGAAAAAGAGAAGGAAAGAGAGGAGATGTTTAGGCTCAAAGAAAGCACAAAAGACGGAGAGCACAAACTAAGCAAATTGTGAAATAAAGTTTGGAGAGAAAAGCTGTGCAAATGGGGTGCATGTTTGCATCAGGAATGGACGCAGCTCTATAAAAGAATTTGCTCCTTCCTTCTAGCATGTTTGCATGCTTGCTCTGTGGCAAATTGCTTCACATATTGCGACACAACCGTTTTCGTGGTTTTTTTTTCCCCTCTAAGATCATGTATTCTGCCACCTCTACCCCTTCCCCCAGTCTCTCCCTCGCCTACCCATCCTACTGTTAAGATAACGATCTCCAAAAGCAGCACTTTCGTTATTGTTATCTCCAACAGCGGTTCTTATATTTTTGTGTAGAGTCATCTACCTACATTGCTATAAAGACATTGATCTATTAAAGTGGTTCTCACATTCTTTCGAATTCATCGTCCCACCCCTCTGTAAAAGCGTTGATGTCCAAAAGCGGTTCTCACATTAGATACAATCTCCTCCCTATCCCTCTTTAGAGACATTGATTGTCAAAGCGATTTTCACACCATAGTTAGGTTCCCCTAAAGAACAGGAAATTCTTTAATGCTTATTAATGATAATTTACCTACTTCAGATAATGCCTTACTTTATAACCTATTAGTGAACAAGATTGTCAAAAATATCTAGAGCATGTAAAGTTGTGAAAAAAGTTAGATTATACTACTGCTGATCCCATTTCGATTTCTCTTCTCTAACGATATTCCTTCCTCTTCTTGTTTCGCTGTCGTTTCTTTTTCTCCCTTCTGCCTATCTCTTATACGATCTTATTTTGGCTGATTATTTAATGCAAATCAGCAAACATTTCCAAGACTCCCAAACATGTCTATGTTTTGTATACATGGTAAGTCTTGAAATCATTTCACAGATTCCAGTACAGCGGCCATGACTTACGAACTGATGTAGAGTTTTATGGAAGCGAAATCTTATGATTATTTAATCAAGCTTTGCCAAATGTCAAAATCAGCATAATGATGATACAGATTTATATCATTCTCGAGAAAATAATGGACATTTACACCCAAAGCTACTGATTTATGTTTGCAACAATGACTTTCCTTTTACTGTTTATCGAAACACCCTTGCCTAGCTGTGAAATCGATCATAGTTCTTTAACCTGACTCTACGTCCAGACAATCGATTTGATAAACTACGGACAAGATTCGTTAACCTGTCTTCACGGCCAGAC
>JAWQUT010000104.1:866645-877062 GCA_033807755.1 Ellobium chinense | reverse complement strand
TCTCTCTCTCTCTCTCTCTCTCTCTCTCTCTCTCTCTCTCTCTCTCTCTCTCTCTCTCTCTCTCTCTCAACAGCTGATCATAACAACCTTCTGTACTTTAACGTATCAGAAGTTTTCAGATTTTATAGACTCGGGTCTCCTCCAATTACTGGGCAATGAGCCGTGTGCTATTGGTGGTTTGATACCTGACGGCGTAAGTACCGCTCTACTCCGCCCTCGGGTTTCAAGTATGGAAAGCACCGATTTTGAAGTAGTTCGATTCGTTTCGACTCTTTCAATAAGTCTCGCATACCTATTTAAGTATGAAAAGCACCGATCCCTTTCGACACTTTAGATACGTCTCGATACCTATGACACATTTCACAAGCTTCAAAACTTGAGTTTCGAACCGACATCAAAACTGTCGAGTACCGTAAGTTCCCATATTCAGAAACGATCTTGTGTGTCACTACCAAAGACTATAACGAGGGCTGAGAGCAACAAGTGGATATCTCCACTTCGTGCCATAATTGACCTATTAACCCTTTATATATGCACTTATCGTCATTTACCTGGTGACTGAATATCAAACTATTCTGATGCACGGTTACCTCAAAAACACAATGTCAATAAATGTAGATCTGAGATAGAAATAGAGTTTATTCAAATCTTTTAGGCTTGATTTTCTCAAAACTACTCAAAATGGAGATATCCACCTTTTACACTCAGCCCTCGATAAAATGTATTGTCTTTGCTACTACCGTGTGCATGTACTGTTGGTGGCCTGGAAAGGATGAGATCTGAGATGTTAGGGCATGTGGATGTGGTGTGGGCGGGTTGTTGAGATAGCCGTTAAACTGTTAGTTACGCCAATACTGGAAGTAGAAAGTATAGGGGGAGCTGCGGCGTAGAGGGNGGGGGGGGGGGAGGTTGACTGTATGAGATATAGGAAGAGGAGAAGAGAAAGTGTAAGGAGGAGGATGAGGAGGAGGAAGAAGAGGAGAAACTGTTCAGAGAGGAGTAAGAAAGGAGAGAGAGAACAAATATTAAGGGGAAGAAAAAGAATGGAGAGGAAATAGGGAAGAAGAAAGAAAGCCATTTTGAGGAGTAAAGGAGGAAAAATCGAGAGGAAAATTATTTAGAGAAGGTAAGAATAGCGGATTTAAGATGGACAGAGAGAAGAGACAAAGGTTTGCCTAGTTGTCCGTGAAACCCATTACCAGCAGATAAATGATTACATAATCACTATGCTTAATCCGCCAGTAATGGCTTTGGATAATGCTGGAAAGGGAGATCAAACCAACTGACGTCATTGTGTGTCCTGATCCCAACATTGGGGTATAAATGTTTTTATTTGTCTTCTTTCCATAAAATATGCTTTGTGTTTTGCATTTGAATGGTTGGGGCGGAAGACTCCATTATGGTTACAACATGCAAACCTCTTTCGTCTATATTACTATGTCGATAAGACTGCAGTCATACATGTCCTAAATTTCGTTGGCCATTCCCACTCACCAGTATAGGAGATAAGCATCTGAGCAAACAGAATAAATTACTTTTAATAGCCCATGACATGTAAAGTATTTTGCTGTGTCTCTTCGTTTGACCCATCCGTGCACCCTCATGAAAACCCAGCTGGGGCCTCACGCTACTTTCAGAGAATAACTGTTAGTTCAATAGCAGGTCTTATGTCTTTCCAGCCCCTGCCCCTATATAGTGCTGTTTTAATTAACCTAAACTGACCAGATGGTGACAAAAGCGTTAGAACAGACCACAACTACGATCACTAAGCCCCTGGGAGGAGCCAAAAAATATCTTAAAACAATTTTTAAAAAAAGAGCTTTTAAAATATTTTTTATTCAACATGTATAACAAAAACATTTGCATATAAGTAAAAAACAACAGCTTGGAGATGTGCACAGAGTAAATTCAGTAGTTAAGGAAGGATAGAAGACAAATATTTTACATTAAAAAAAATGCGAAAAGTGGTACTCTCCAAATCCTTAATCGAGAGAGTTAAAAATTTGATTTAAAAATCGGTTGGTATAGCGCCCACGAGTTTCTAAAGTTACACCAGTTGTCTGAGTTTTTTGCTACTGATTTTTGAATGAGATAGTAGTGATAAATTTTGGGTTTCAGTTGGGCAAGGGGAGGGGGCGCTTTTGCGACTTTACTGGAATAAATATACATTTTAGCTAACAGAATTATCAGATTACATTCCTTATCAGTTTAGATGGTCTTAGAGACACCAAACAGTACTGAGGATCAACTAAAGGAAAAGTTATGAGCATGAAGACTAGACATCAGTTTGTAGACTCAGAATTAGGTGAGGTTAAGCCACTCAAATATAAAATTTCTGGTTGTTGCTAGGAGGGTAAGGTTACCCTGTTTACTGAGTGAAAAGGCCTAAAATATTAGGTAGCCTGCTTCACTGCCCAAGTTCTCAAAATCTAATTGGTTTAGGAGCATTTTTCTTTGTGTCAAATTTTGGAGGAAGAGCTTAACGACATGTTTGGAAAGGATTTTGGCACGAGACCCCTTGATAACTTAATGAGAGGTGTAAAACCTTATATAGCCAACAGTGAACAAATCATTGGCATCTTCATACCTTAAGAAAGAAGTATCCGGACACATAGTGAACTGCTAAAACTGTTCTAAACCTGTTTCCCCATCGTCTTTTCCAGTTCCAGTCACCCTTCCCCCCCCCCTCCCTTTTCCAGTAAAACAGTAAATAAATAATATGCTATATTATTTACTTCCCAACCCACCCACTCNCGCCCATACTTTAAGTCCTTAGTTTACCCTTACCTAACACTTTACCCCCTCCCCCTCCCCCTGTGAAGCAATGTATCCAGATCTCAAATAAACTCTATCAGTGTAACTAAACTGACACTAGTGTTAATTCAACTATTAGATTAACACCCTCCCCCCTCCCCCTCTTGCACAGTACTCCACCCCATTCTCAAACCACTAGCCCAGTCTAACATTAAATTTGTCCTTGTCATTGAGGTTAGATAGTTATTTTTTTATTCTGTAGATTAATTCTGCCTCAGTTAACAACAATGTTTCTGGTCTATCATGAAACCCTTATTTTCTTACAAATTCCCTGAAAGGGGTGGTATTTTAAGGGCTAGGTAAAAGAAGACCAGCTGCCCTTTTCAGGGCTAACAGCGATTGGACCATAAGGGCCCTATCAGCCATTTTGAGGCTTGTCCTTCTTCTGTAAGTCCTTAATAGAGCTGTGGTCCACTGCTCCATTCCTTGTTAGCCCTCCAAAGCACTACATACCTAGAAAGCACTGCTTATCACATCTTGATTAGCCCAGAGAAGAGCCACTGGACGCCAAGAAATGCATTGTACCTAGACTGTTTGCACGGACATCCGAGGTAGCGATAATATAGCATGAACGATCTATTTGGATAATGGATGATTGACTACTTTAATAGTTTATTTTTAGCTGGAAGGGATACGCGGAAAAAATGGTTCGTGTATACGCAACAATACCTTGGATTACATTAGTAACATTTTACTTAAGGCTGTCTTTTTAAGGGCGTTATTTGTTTACTGTTTCAGATATGTAAGAATATGTCAAACTGTTGGAAGCGCATTATAATATTTTCGCTGATTATGAAATCATTCTTGCGATAAACAGTTTCTCAAATCTAGGCATTAGCTAATTCCTTATGATATAATTATCTTAGGAATGTCATGAATAGCGTTTATCAACCTCTTCATACTGAGACTTGCTTATCTCAGCGTGCATGTCTTTCTTAACCTCTCTGTCTCTCTCAGATAATGTATTAATATAGATGTAACTCTGGTTGTTTTTTTATTGCTTTGTTGTTGTTGTTGTTGTTGTTGTTGTCGATGTGGTTTGTTGTTGTTGTTTTTGTTGCTATTGGTGTTGTTGTTGTTGTTGTTATTGTTGTTGTTTTCTCTTTTAAAAATGCACGCAATCCTTAACATAATAACTAGAACAACCAAGCGGACTGCCATAACAAGATAATATAAAAGATAGCTTTGATAAAGCAAGAAGTCTGTGCGCCCCTGCCCCTTTAACTATTTATTACTTAGGCTACAGCGTCCCTTTGCGCCCAGACTGTGCTGTAGTGCATTTCCATAGCACCCATGGGGACTAGTTCGCCGGCAAAACAAAACTCCCAAACGGGATTGACATACAAGAGAAACATATAAGTACCATAAAGGCTACTGCTGGGTAACGGGGAGGAGGAGTAGGGGGGAGCAGACTGAACCATACAGGGAAATCAGGATTTTGAATAAACGGACAGGTCATCCTGCATCCTAGTAACATGTGGGTAGCATGCGAGTAAGCCAGCTCTCAAATATTCATGCAATTCCAAAATGCTTCTCAGGGGTAGTGGACATTTCGTTCCACTACAGTCGATCCTCAGTAGTCGCAACTCTTAGGGACCATAGAAAAACACTGGGATTAAAAGAAAATGCGATAATTCAGTGACCGTAAAATAGAAAAATGACATTTTGTTACGTGGAAACTGTTGCGATTAGGCGGAAGTACCGATTATACGTTTTACAGTTAAATAATAAAAAAAAAAGCTTCCTTGATTCTCTCGCGGCCTTTATGACCTTATCACATTTCTCGAGCTGAGCCTGGAGTTCTGAACTGCCTTAAAAACGACACCAATGATAATGGACTCTTCTCATTTGCACCCCAATGCCTGCCCTCCTTCCCCTTTGAGCTGACGTTGGCTGAGGCATCCAGTAATACTTAAAACTAACATTGCCCTTTACTAGGAATGAACGATATTATCTGGCACCCCCCACCCCCTCCCCCGCTCCCTCCTAAAACAAACAACAACCTTGAAAAGCGATATGTATGAAAAATAATATCGCTAGGACATGTTATTGATACTATGGCAAGGGAAATAATTTAATAAATGTAAACTCGTGCCGTAGGTCTGTATAGTTGTTTCCCCTGATCGACCATCAGGTCTTTGAACCCTATTGTTTTTTCATTGTTTGGCCCGATTAACATTTTGTGTTATTCTACACATACCACTGTGATTTCGGGAAATTTCTTCCATGGAGGTTAAAGTACGTCTTTTGCCCGATCTTTTAACGGGAAGAAAAAGGGGAGTCATGTTATTTTGATATAATTAAAATTGAAATATATATTTTCCAGTGTCTTGATGATGGATTGAGCTGATTGCGTCTGTTGCAGAACAATTAAGGCTGTGTGAAATTCCGGCCTCCATATAATTCGTCCACCGGACCATTAACAGAGAGATGTGAAAGAATTCTACATTATATTTCAAAATTGTGTTGGCTTCAAATAATATGTGTCCCCTTTCACCTCTTTCCTTCCTTTATTACTATCACGGTCCCTCCTCTCATACAATAACCTTCACAGTAACACACAAACCCAAATTCAAGTTTGTTTTTTTAAAACTTGGTAAATGGGCTAATACATGCCTTGCTAAGGCAATTACTCTTCCCAGTGGTATTTTCACTTACTAATGAATGTCATAACTCGTATGAGAATTCAGATATTAAGTTTTGTTTCAAATAAGATCCTATTGCATCTCTAAGTAAAGCACTATCTCATTTTTCAGTTAATGTGCACTTCCAGAGTTTGAAAAAATACACCTCTTCAATTTATGTAATAGAACAAATGAGCTTAGACAAAAGAAAATATAGCCAGTGCGTGGGTGGAGAATTACCAGTTTCCATCACGCTGTAAGAATTTCAGGAATAAAAATACATAGACTACATAAATACCAGAAGTGCAGGTCTGATTTCACAGGGAAGGGAAGGGAAGAAGGTGGAAAAGTTGCATCTTCCCTCCTTACTCGGTTTTTAGTCCTAGAGCTCAAGATAGCCATGAACCATTTATAGGCGACTACAAAATACAATGGAATCTGAGTATTAATTGTACCTCAACAGTGAGACTTATTGCAGTACTGTATACGTTTTCCATACAGCTGGGCAAACTTTATATCGAGATTCTACCGTTGTGCATTGGTTATACTGGCTTGTCGGAAATGTGTCGTTCTTGGTGGAGGACTAACGAATAGACCAACGTCCCTGTTGTCACAACATCCATGAAGAGGAAGACAAACGAAGACTGCAGTGTATAATAAACATTGAAGATACTTATTTGCACAACATACAAACCAAACAAGACTGATCAATAACAGTATCAGGAGCATCAGGGAGATGGTTATCACTTTCAGGAATTGTTGACTATCTGATGTCTTTGTTATAACTGGCTAGACTTGAGCCACCAAATGATGGTCAGTTCCAGGAGCATGCCATGTCCGCTGCACCATTTTTATTGAAAAGCTATAACTTTAAAGCAATAAACTTTGGATGTTCCAAAAAAAGGGTTAATTTATTCTTTAAAAATAAATATAAAACAAACTGGTTGCTGCAAAGTCAGAGCTTTTTAGACATTATGTAATGGACGTGATATTCTGCTGGACTTGCCCTGATTCAAATATTATTCCGTTTTCCATCTGATTAGGCAAGTTTTATTATGTAGTTTGGTCAAAGGCGAATTGGAGTAATTGGTTTTTGTGTGTGTGTGACGGTTTTTAATTTCTTGGCTTTGAGTTTTTGTGGACATTAAATGCTCACCGACAGAACAATCAATCAACCAATAACGTAAGTTCTATATAAAAAAAAATGGTACTTCATTATCATGGCTTGGAATCCCCGTCCCTCACCCAATACCAAGAAAAAAAAAACAACCATTGTAGCAATTTATTTCTTAACACTTGAACTACTGCCGCAACATCAACAAAGCATGAACACGTATACTATATGCCGGCGATTTTTTTTTTTTAATGCTGCGACAGATACATTTTATTTTCTAAGTCTCTAAAATTTAAAATACGTGTTTCGAAATGAGATTGATTGTTCTATCCTTTGTTAGCTTCATTGTGCTGGCATAAAGGCAAAGCTCAGATCTAGGAGGAAACTGAATTTAATGTGTCATCAATTCCTGTGGTCATATCCTGTGCACTAAAGTCCATATTAAAAGTAGACAATCTTCCAACAACACTTGTTTAAAAAAAAAACGTGTGTCCTTATGCATGATCTTTGCGTTAATTTGCACTTTACTAAAATTAAGGGAAACACTACTTATGATCTGGAGGATTTCCTGTGGTCACCGCAGTAAATTAACCGAAGTAAGGATTATGCATAGGGCCTTAATGAACTGAAGGTTTGATTCTTGAAAGTGAATACATAGATGAAGTCTCATGCCAGCACAGTGAAGATGGTATGTAGGAGTTCTGTGGTGCATTTCCTAACAGAGATCAAGAACTGAAGAGCCTTTTTTCCCAAAGCTCACTAAGTCCATTTTGAATGCATATGACAAGATAAAAAAAAACCATGAAATTATCTACTCTAAAATGTCATAATTGGAGAGAATGGAAATTTTATGGTCAAGTTTATTTTGAATGAATTTGAGAAATGAAATCCCTTGAAACGTTACTAGACTAATTACTAATTCATTTTTTCAGTAAAAGTGGACTTAGGCAATTTTGGAAAAAAAAATATCTTCAGTGCATTATAATATAGACTATAGATGGTGTGGGCATGTACTGATTATGAAAAAACCTTCCACTGGGAAGATCATTCATTAGCGTCATATGCAACAGAGTTTGCTCAAAATATAATCACATCCATTCGAACTTGACATCATACATTCAGATAATGCAAGGAAACGTTTTATTGCATTATAAAGTCATTTTATTACTGGGAATGTATTCCATTACACATAGCAAGTACAAGTTGACAATATGCAATCAATGTCATAAATATACACGCGGATACATGATATATCATGCTTATGGCATATATTTTCCCTCCCACTTTGAACGGACTTGGGACCGTCACTCCAGCCCACAAGGTCGATAATTTTGTGTGCAGGAAGGTGTGGTTGCAAATATATTGCCTCAGACTGATGAGGGTGGAAAGCTCTTTGCCCCTAAACAAGAATATATAGACTAACTCCAGAAATGAAATTGCATTTTCTTTGTACAACTTTATGAAGCACTGAAAAGAATCGTTTACCTCCTATGAAGCTCGTTTTAATCGAGAACAAATACATGTACATGCTTAAGGTGGGCATACTACCAATATGATGTTGGTGAGAAAAGAAATATGACTGATAGTTTAATAAAACCGTCACTTCACAGAAGTGGCCATAGTTAACCACATCAACAATTATGGAGTTTGTTATGTTTTGACATGTATTTATGTTGGAAGCGTGAGGACATAAAAAATTGGATCGACGATTTTTCAGAGAAAGGAAAAAAAAACCCACCAAAATGCACTTTCCATCAGAATCGCACACCTTCTGATGTAAAGAAGCATTTTATAGTGCGCATGGAATATATTTTCATTCATTTTCTCAATTTTGCAATGCAAAATAATAGTGATGTAAGACTTTCCACCTTCATCAGTAAATACGAAAAATGGGTTGCATAATCTAATAAAACATGCTCCACCTAAAATGCAGTTTAGCATACGCCATGAGGTTTGCACCTTAAAGCTGCAAATAATGTAGAAATTTCAGCATTATATGACTTTCAGACCCACCCAATAAAATCTTTGGAATGGCCTAAAATGCACATTTATTTATAACCACTGTAAATTGCACATTTCTTTTGAATGGCTTAGTAAAATGCACATAGGAATTAAAGGGGAAATAGTCTATGTCAAGCGGACTGTTAAATTCCTTGTATCTCACCTACTGAATGGAGGAAAAAAAAACAAACCAAAATGCACTTTCCATGACAATAGCACATTTCTCAGTGCTTTAAGATATATTTATGCAGTAAAAAGGATCACAAAACTGTTCCATAAGAAGTATTTTCTTTATCTAGCGCTATTTATCTTTCATTCATTGCAGTTAGATGTTAAATGTTGGGAGGCAGTATATTTGCCCTCAGTTTGCCATTTTTTTCATAAATTCCATAATTTCGTCACAGTTTTTTGTTTATTTTTCAAACTGGCATATGCCTCTTTTCATTGTTTCCGAGTTTTGTTGTTTAGGTAAAATGTATAGAAAACAAGGTGTGCCCATTAGCTTTGTGGGAATGGTGTAAAGAAAAGTTTTGTAAAAGCTTTACAGATGCCAAGAATATCTGTCTACATCATTATAGCAGCAAGATATTATATTATGTTTCAGAAAGACTAAAATCACTTAAATGCACTTTCCATCAGAATCGCACACCTTCTGATGTAAAGAAACATTTTAAAGTGTATATGGAATACTTTAATACTCCTTTTTCATAATCACCAGTTTGCTAGACTTGGAATCAAAGATCTGATCTCGATGTTTGAAAAGGAACTGATCAAAATACGTACATTTATTAAAGTATAATTCACTGATGACAATAAACAAGAACGTGTTCTGGCAAACTGAGGGAGAGTTAGCAGGATTAGTAAATAAAAACTTGCAGACTTCTGTACAACTCTGGCCTCTGTTTGCGGCATCAGGATCTGAAATGTGAAAAAGAGAAGGTATTTTATTCTGACTTATTTGGCAAGGACGACTGTCCTACATGGAAGAGGAAAAATGTGACCTCGCACTAATAATGCTGTTACACATTATCTAGAAATGTGCCACAAGAGGTTTTCATAATCACTGAAATATCAATGTTTGAAAGACATGTCGAAAGTGATTCTGACATTTGGAAGATTCTTTTCCTCCTTAGTAATCCGACTCGGGGCCTTAACATAAAATGCAGCTGGCAAGAAATTATACTATTACCTACATAAACGCTAATCTCACAGCAATTATTTAAACCTTTTATCACTGTTGCCCAAACCCATCTTTTGTTTGTCAGCAGATAGTCTTAGGCTTGACATGTTCAGTCAAATGTCATTTCCTTGAGTCAGCACACATGAACATGATGTATAATGAACCTAAAAACCAACAAATATAAGTATTTATCAGCATAACTATCCTGTTCCTTACCTACTTTGTTGGGAGGTTATGAGATGAATCTCAGGTTCTATTAAAGAAATTCGAGCTATATGTTGTGTCCCCATTTTAGGACGAAGTCATGTTGCTCGGCAGAATCTAAAACTTTCATAAAATTGTGTCAGAAATTTACAAAGCTTAGCTCAATCTTGAACCTTCTGTTTCTTTTGGAACCCCCCCCNCCCCCCCCCCTTCCCCCAATGAAGTAAAATGAAGTATAGGAATATTTAATATCCCACAAGTTGTTTTTTTAATCGGTTACTTCATAAATGGAAACGATCTCAGTTTTTCATATGCTGATCTGATGAAAAGGAGCAAACCGTTTAATATTTAATAGCTGTTGTAAATGGTACACATTATGCCACTCTGTTCATAAGAAAGACTGCACTAAGGGTTTTAAACAAAATCTTTCAGCGTATTATCAGCGCTTTGTACCTCTTCCCTCCCCCCTCCTTCCCCTGT
>JAWQUT010000104.1:832897-846190 GCA_033807755.1 Ellobium chinense | reverse complement strand
CCCAGTCTCTTTCTTTTCTCTTGAAAACAAAAGTTTTAAAAAATGTATTAAAAGGAAAATCATTATCTTTTTTTTCTTTATCTTGGCCATTTGAGAACAAAATAATGGCATAGCTAAAAGAGAAATCGGTAATAACGTCTCAACGTTTCATTCTTTTGTAACTTTTCAATAAGGATCTACATTTTAAAATTTAACATGGTCGTCTGAGTTGATGTACTTTTGAATGTTCTTTTTAAATCTACAACCTACTTTTTCTCATTTATACGTTAATAAAAACCATGAGTACATTTAGCTTTCGACCATCCTTTGGAATAATCATATTCAGATTAAAAACCCTACCCACTAGACGATACCATGGGGAGATAATAAACTTTGCTGAACTACCCACTGTATTATTTGAGTTGCTTCCCTATTTTTAGTGTCAACGCCCAAACTTCATATTCAGTACATGCCCACATCATCACATTAGTGATATATAATAATATAATATATGCACTGAAGGTATTTTTTTTGGTCAAAACTTGTCCAAGTTCACTTTTATTGAAAAAATGAATTAGTAACATTTTAAGGGATTTCATTTCTCAAATTCGTGCAAAAAATACTTCACCATAAAATTTGGATTCCCTCCAGTTATGACATTTTAGAGTAAATTTCATTATTCTTCTGTTGTCATATGCATTCTGTTTTTAATCTCCGTTAAGAAATGCACCACAGAGCTCCCACACACCATCCTCACTGTGCTGGCATGAGACTTCATCTATGTGTCCATTTTCAAAACCAAACCTCCGGTTCATTACGGCTGTATGCATCATCCTTACGTTGGTTAATTCACTGTGGTGACCACAGGAATTCATCAAATCATAAGTTGTGTTCCCCTTAATTTTACGTAAAGGGCAAATTAACGCAAAGATCATGCATAAGGCTACTAAAGTTTTTTTTTTTTTTGGAAGTGTTGTTGGCAGATTGTCTTGGCTTTCCGGGTTTTGCTCAGGATTGCCTGATTGGCTCTTTCGGAGTCAAAATACCAGATTTTTTGGACATTTTTAAAAGTCATTGGTTTCCAGATAACTGCCTGGTTCTTTGGCCCTGTTTTGGCTCCAGCGAACTTTAAGGCAAAACGGACTAACTTGCTATGCAGAAAGTACAGTTATCTATATTTCTCTGACACTGTATGGTATTTTAAATGATTGGACTTCTGTCGTAATCGGAACAATAAACACCTATTAAAGAACGATCGCAAAACTGCATCCATGTAACAATCGTTCCTCTTGCTCGAATGTATGTAGAAAGGTTAATGACAATTATAATACCCATGTATATCCAGCACCAATGCAGCTAGTGGTAAATATAATTATCTTATGCGAAACCAGTCGGCCATTTGGTTTCAGACTGTTGGTTGGGTATAAGTGCTAAATTACCAACAAAAATAAATAAATAAATACAAAAACACCTTCGCTACGCCCCTGAGTGTAGATGTAGGTTAGGCCAGGGGCGTAGCGAGGGTGATTTTTTTGGTAATCTAGCACTTACATCTAACCAGCATTGGAGGGAGGGGGGGCGAGATATAGATACATTTATTTTTTGTTTGCTCATAATGTTTCAATTGTTATAAATTTCTTTCCCACAGTCAGTCTGTGAACAACAAACATGGGAAGCAAAACAATCATTTTCTTTCTTCACATCCACAAAGCCACTGATGCTTCCTGTACTGTTCATGGAGGCAACACTGACGTTTTCCCGTAAATTTGTTAGGCTATTAGTCATGTAGTTTGCACCTGAGCCTCAATGCCATTTCCTAATCCACTAGTCTATAAAATTATTTACTACTGCATTTTTTCTTTCACACACTTGTTTTGTCAGCTGGCTACTGTATGGAAGCGTGGCTGAGGGTGCAGTGCCGCATTCGCAGGCAAATCAAAAGCATTTTACAGTAGTACATACTGAACTCATGTGGACATGCATGGTTAATTGACTGTAGAAGTTTTAGATCTAGATTTAGTCTGCTAGGGTAAAAATAGCACTTGGCTCACAGTACATACAGAGCTAAACTATGACAGAATGCCTAGTTACCATTCTTTGACAGGCTGTCCAAAATTCTTCTCCCACACTACATCCTTTTCGTCATCTCGCTTTTTGACGCAGGTGAACGACCTGATATGATTGGACTGGTGTTGTTGGATAGAAGTGCCGCTACTTCCGTTGCTGACGTCACGTTTCCTTTACAGTTTTGCGGGTGCTTCACGGTGATTTGGCAGAATGTCAGAAATAACCTCGCTAATTTTCTTACTGGTTCAGTAAGCGTTACAATTTATAAACTTAATTCCTAAAGATTAGGCTTATATTTTACCAAATAAAACTCGATATTGAAAATTTGGAAACTCTCGGAAATAGCGCTTTTACTAGCACTTTATTAACACTTTAAATGTAATAAAAAGGGGAAGGGTGGAGTCATACGCCCGAAATTTTTCACAAATCTCTTTCAAACATTTTTAATTCGAATTCTCTTTTGGTCGCCAATTCTCATTAGGCTGATTTTGACCGAGTGCTAAGACATTGGTTTAACGCACTTTGTTTTTATATCAGTATGGCTCAAATTTCTCAAGCAACTTTAAAACTGGACGCTTTATCTAGATCTTATGTCATTTTCACGTATTTCTACACCCTGACATTGGCCGGCAGGGTCCCTAGAAAAAAGGATTTTATGTATTGGCGAATTAAAAGACCTGTACAAAATGAGTGATGTTGCATTCTAATAGATGCCTGAAACCTACAGGGACATCACATTTTCAAGGAAAAGCCAATGATCGAACATAAAGGTAAATAGACGTACATCGAAGAAAATTACTGTTTAAATTAGGGATTTCTTTCTTAGGACTGCGACATCTGGGTTAAAATATTGATGGTGTTTACATGTAATCGAAAAATGAGAAGAAAAACATAAATTTGATATGCAGCACATTTTTCTGTTTATTTCAGGATTAGATAAAATTATATTTCCGAAATGTTTCTAGGTTTTAACCTTTCCTTCTCAGATTCGACAACTTATGCTGTTAAGTTAACGCTCGCTGCTAATGTATTCTACATGAATAAACAGCTAAAAGTAATGATCTAAAGAAGGAGGAAATTGACGATGAAATCTCTGCATCTTCTAGTCACGGGGACATGGATCCCTAGTCATTTCCATTTCAGCCAGAACTTCTGGTACCCAGGGATATCTGGTGAAAAAGATTTGAGAAATTAATGTACACTTACAACATATAAGTATCATAAAGACTTGGAATACCGTAGCAGATATCATATAAACAAGACCAAAAGAAACAAACACTATTTTTCTTAATTTCTATGTAGCTAAATTAAGAAGTTGCATCTGGGTACCCTCTATATTAACAAGGAATTCAAGAGCTTTCTTTTCCAAAACTCTGTAAATGAACTTGCAATCATATGGTATAAAGCCGCGCTCATTCCACATTATCCTAGGCCATTTTCTTCATGATTTGATTTGCTTGTATTACAATGATCTGCCATTTGTCTTCTCTTTCTTATCAAACCAAATGTTGAGTTTTGACACGTTAGTACATCCCAGTTTTACAAACAAAAGCCCTTCTGCCTCATTGTTTTGACTTGAGCAACACGTTGAGAGCGCAAAATGTCTCAAAACCTCATAAAATGACTTAGATATATGTGAAATGGTTGTGACGATAATGGGAAATAATAAATGAGCAACTGCTCTTCATATTTACATTTCTATTATCTTTAAAATGTCGTAACTCTTGAAGGTACTCACATTTTAGGCTCAATAGCATTTTGTTTTGAATGATTTAATAAAGAAATGTGTCTCTGTAAACACATTCTACATATATTTCGACGAAAATTTACTTATTGAGATTTAGAAAATATTGTTTTCAAGTTCTCAAACGGTGTTTTTCTCAGGTACGATAGGGCAAAAGAAAAATGTATGCTGTTTAAAGATTACAAAAACACACAAAAAAAGTTTTGATTATTTTAAGCTGTAGAGCAAATATCTAGACCTATCCCTTAAAGGAAAGGACTAGACACGTATTAATGCTTAGAGACAAGCAAATTTACCATGCTTATTTACCGAATACAGTAATTTAAAAATCGCTGCAACAATCTTGTGAATGATTGGAACTTGTGCATTATCAGCTGCAGCCTGGCTCATTTAGCCAGTTATACGTAGCTGTAATGATCCTGCCGATGATCTAAACCGGCCATCAAATTGTTGGTTGAACCCTAATTCCTTCTCGGCCAATTAATGGAGCTGCATTCTGGAAGCAACCATACGTTGTTCAAAATTAGGCCATGCCATTCTCTTTATACCTCGAGCCTTCCTGGAATTTAAGAGGAAATGTTTCGAGTAGTTTTCCTGTGGGGATGGTCACTCGAAACGCGTCACAGTCTACGGCATATTTGTAGAAAGGAGCTACCTGAAAAAAACAAATAGAAAATATTTTCTTTTAAATCAAATAGTACACGGAAAAACCTTGTCGACCATTGTCATCATTATAATCGCAAGCACCATCAATATCATTTTGACTGTTGCCAAACAAAAAAAAAAAATCCGCTACACCAGCGGTTAAAACTTTCAACAGGTCTCCATAATCCGTGTGACCTTTAATCCACTATGCTGGTAGACAGTAGAAAAAAAGTCCATGCCACCGCCAATCATGTGAGGCAGCGGTGGAATTTTTCAGCCCGGTGTCAGTTAATCTGCCAGCTAACATGCACGGAACGCCTATTATCCATAACAATGTTCACCCAGCCGAAGGGAGGCTGGATCCAAAAGTCCTCGCCCTACTACAGCAAATACTGTATCCCAAATTAAAAGTAGACAGAATAAAGATATAAATGACAGGCGTACAATCGTCACTGTCATTATCATAAACAGCATTATCAATGCCTCTATTCTCTTTATCACCATCCCCATCATTACTATCGCTATTATAATTAATTATTCTCATTATCATCGGCTTATTTAAGAAGTTTAAAATTAAAGGTCAATAGAACAGTTTTGCAATTTGTTTTTACATATAGAACTGGTATATAATTTATATATAAGAATGACGAATTAGAAAAAAAAGGAAAGTAAAGGAAGTTTAAAAGTTCAACGGTTCAGAGGTAGACAGTTAAATTTACAGCATGCTTAAAACAGATAGGGGACGGTCATTAGCAGGAAGTGATAAACTATGTAAATAAATAGATAGGACAGTGCATGAACTAAGAGATGTGTTTCTTCACATCTGTCTGTCTGTCTGTCTCTCTCTCTCTCTCTCTCTCTTTCTCTCTCTCTCTCTCTCTCTCTCTCTCTCTCTCTTCTCTCGACTTATTTAACGCAAAGTTATTACCCCGCCACTGGAAATTCAAAGGAGTTCAACCCAAATTCCGCTGACAGTTCCCGCACCAGAGTTCGAAGTTACACATGTAGACAATGGGTTAACTTGGAGCTCTGCGCCATCAGGCAGCTTTGCTGGGCTATGCTTTAGGCTGTGGAAAATGCCACACAATAAACTTGAAACTGCGAATGAAAATGTACCTTTCGCACTTTTGTTTCGACAAAAAGGCCGCTACGTCTGTTTGGTTCCTGCAATTTTACCTAAATGGGAAGCCACATCACTTCCATAGCAAAGAAAGTATCAGTCTCTAGGCAGGCTAGGATGATTGTGACTAATGCGGAAAAGAAAACAATGCACTGACTTCCGGGTACTGTTTGAAAACGACGCATGTGTGGGGCTTTACCCAAAGGTTTCTATTGGACACCTTTGCTTCATTCCTTAGCTCGCAGATCACTGTTCATATTACATCCTCTTCCAACATAAGATCGTTAATAAGATGTTCTGCCAACAAATTTGAAATTGTAGATAGTTGCAGCCATGTTTCCAGGTTGTTTGTTTTTCGGTTTTACAAAAGACGACACTTCCTCATTATACGGCAGACGTGCACCAAAACTAAAAGGGTATCCTTTGCTCAGGGCTGCCCAAAATAAAACAAGGAATAGGTGTGTCTTCCCATTTTGTCAGATTGCAGGGATCAAACAATCTCATCCATTTCTGCAGACATGTTATTTTACCTCTCTTCCACATCTTCTGCTTTTACTTTGTAGAATTTGGCGTGGACGAGACCCAAGAAATCCTGTGTCATTTCTAAAATGAAATTTCTGTATGGAGCAAAGCGTTCCCTGTAAAGCACCGTTGGTTTCTGGGAAAACAAAAATATAGCACAAAAAGCCAATAAATAAAGTGTCACAGAAATTCGTACAACAGATATGGCTGATAATTAATTCTAGAGCTTTAAAGTAGAATTGACTCTCATTCAAAACTCTACTGATATTTGCGAACGACGAAATAGCAGTTGATAGATTCGTTGTTAGGTTGTGTTACGTGACATATTGAATTTCCACCCGTCAGAAAATACGTCGTCCTTATGTGCTGGGTGCAAAACTGCACAAATGATGGACGTTTACAATGCGTTTAACACTGTGTTTTAATCATTATGCTTCAGTACAATAATGTAAGTGATTGTACATAAAGAAAAAACAAAATTAAAAAGTAAGACATCCTGTACATTTTCTTTTCACCTTAGTGATTTTCATTGTTATTTTCTCCACACTTGTGATAAAAGTAGCTTAACAAACGTCACAGATTTATCTGGCCAGTCGGTGACATACCACAAGCCTCAGTAATAAAAAAAAACAAACAATGAAACGCAGGTGTGGGACTTTACCAAAGCTTTCTATTGGACACAATTATAGATCAATCTAAACAAAAAAAAATATCGACGTTACCTGAACTGATAAAACCTGAAAAAGAACCACTTTTTTAGGCAAAAGGGACTTTTATACAAAGGTTAATGCAACGTGGGGAGACTGTGCGTGGAATGGCTCTTCAAAAACAGCGCTATGATTTTTTTTTAATATATAATTTTATTAGATTGGGCAAGTTCAGTCCAACCCCAAGGCAAAATATTAGTCACTGCTTTGTCGCCAGACTGTTACCCTTCAACAACATGTGTAACCCTTTTGCTGACTGTTAAAGGATAGTAGCCAAGAATCATTCCTTAAACACAGTTTGTGAAGTTCAGCTCATTAGAAAAAGAAAAAAAAACCCACTAAAATCAAGTTTATCTTAGTTCTATGAAAATTGATTAGTTCCTAGATCAGATCAGTTTCCCTTGCATTTTGAAATCGGCATTCCTTTCTGATTTTCGAGAAAACTGAACTGAAATTTAGGTAGACAATTAAAGTTGAAGTCAAACACCCAAAATAGCCGCAGTTTAGATACAGATTATTTTGTTCCAAATAGCTCTTAAATTCAGATCAAGTTTACATGAACTGAACGTGAGTTCATGGACTGCGTTTATAAAATTTCAGTTCTGCCAACCCCTCTCCTTAAATAATTTATGAGAAAACAGATGCCTGTCACTTGACTAGCCGTTACTTTTGTTTATCTTACGTCTAATCTTGCAACATGGACCCTAGCAACTGGCTCCCTGGTACTCGCAAAGGTAATAACAATGCAGTGTGTAAGTCGCGTATTCAGGCTAATGCCCGATCACGCGACTTTACGGTATCATTATCTCAGCGGGCATGATCACTCTAGGACTTTATCAGGGCTCTGTGGAACATATAGTGCCGCTGCTATTTATAGGAGCTGATCAATAGCATTCTAACAATATCTGCTACTGCCTGTGACCAGGTACCCATTTTACTAGACTGAGGAAAATGTGAATGACATGCTTTCCCAAAGCACTTACAACATGACGGGAATCAAATCCACGACTCTTCAGATCTTAACGCCTTAACTGCTGCCATGCTGCTCCAAAGGTGAATGAATTCAAAACACCAGTGTGTATAGCTCATCAAAAGTACCTTGTACATGAACACAACTGCCAATTTTAAATGTAGTACAGTACAGTCAATACGAACTCTATTCCCATGCTTGTTTTTAAACTAGTTGAAACGCTTTGAGGTATCAAAAGGTATGACATGTAATGGATCTTATTTGAATCTTTAGTCCCACGTCTTCAGTATTAAAAAAAAAAACAGTGTCAAAAAGTATTGAAAGTTTAGAAATGTATCACCAGTATAAGATGGAAACTAATTTCGACCCACTTCCAATTCCCTGTCCCAAACTAGTTTCCAGTCCTCCCAGTGTACAGCCCAATGGTATCAATAGATAACAAAATTATTGAAGATATCGAGCATGTCGGAAACATTGGAAATATCGTAGTATCGCATGGAAATATCAAACGGCATCAATAATAGCAAAATACCTACCCGACTGTAAATATTATAATCGAAAGAGAATAGATAGGTTCGATACTTTATGTCTAAAGACAGATTGTCGCCATTTTGAAAGTAGAAGTATCCACCCAAATTAACATAAGGATTACATTACCTCATTTCCAGGCACAATGATGGGTATGAATGAAATGTTGGCATCGAATTTTAAAGGCTGCGAAAAGAGATCCACCGTGTCCACTGTGCCAGAGTAGTCGCCATTTTCCAAGTACAGGACTGTAGCTAGGTTCTTCCGTATTCTGTAAAATAAGTAAGTGGTCTACATATATTTTCACTCATCATGGCAAGACTGAAAACAATGAGGAAAATGATTCATACACAGATCCAAAAACAAAAGTTAGTAACCAAGACAGATACAGGTGTATAATTATGTAAAAGTTAATGAATTTTTTTTTTGTTTGAGATGGAGGAGAGGGAGAAACCGGGTGTATTATGCATGCTTTACTGAAAAGCCTTCCTCTTCTACACACACACAACTTCCTTTTCTTCCCCTCCTCCCCTCTCCCCCCTCCCCGACATGTTTTCCAGAATTTAAAAAAAACAACAAAACAAAACTAATGACGGGTGCCAAAAATGTAACTTGTAAAACGAATCTGCTAAATTACAAAAAAAAAATATTTGCGATATCGTTATAATCACACAGCATATTTGCTCACTGTTCTAAGTCAGTGTGTAGAAGCGAGAAGGAATTTCCTGATCTAAATTATTTCAGGATGTTTACAATACGTGATCCAAGGACTTAACTTATATGAAAACCGTAACAATGTTCAAAATAATATATACATAGAAGATAATAGGTTACAGGCCTGTAATTGTACTTTCACTTTTGGGTCCTACGACTTAGGGGGTATATTTCATCTCCCCTTTTCCCTCTTTTGGCATGCCCTGCTTCCAGTAATAAGGGCTCCAGGGAGGAAATTTTGATATCATGGGAAACTGTGTCCATTTTACTTTATTTTACCAGGCACTGTTTAGCCCTGGGCTGGAACTGCCAGGTCAAGGGTGTGCTCAGGCGGAAGAGGAGGGGTTTGGCATTGACCAGTGAAAAATGTAGGGTCTGTTTACAAATAGCAACCAAGCTCAAAATTTCAATGGGCTTGCTAGGGTTGGGTAAGTCTTAAAATTTGGGCCACATAATGGGCTTCAATCTGGTATGGGTCTGGGTGAAAGCTAAAACTTTGGGTTCAGAGGGCAGCTCAAAATGTTAATATAGCCCATAGAGGAAAAAAGGGTCCAATCCTATTACAGGTCTGTAACCTTAATAATGACGCCTGCTAACATTGAAGGGGTTGTCTACCCTTCCATTGTGCATTACTATAGTGCGCACTACCTATTTCTAATTCAGGACATAATGACGTAACTTAATCTTGAAAGATTAATAATGAAAACCACTCTGTCACTAAGTTTATTATTGAGGCTCAAATGCATATTATGTGAGACCTGGTGGTGAAATAACGACTGTAATTTGAGATAAATCGTTCCTACGATCAACATCCACAAGGGGAGAAATGCACCATTTCGCACATTGGTGTGCAAATTTGCGTGCAAAGTGTACTGAATTATAAAAGGACAGTGCGCATTATAGACCACTTCAGAATAACAAGTAAACGGTCATGTGATTTCCGAAAGTTTGGACAACATGGCGACACACGGTTTCCTCCCTACAGAAACAAATAAGATGCTGTCATCAAGGAAGTAAAAGAATTGCAAGATCAGAAGGAACAGTATCTAAGGTCCATGAATTTAGACAGATATTATTCTTGTTAAAACATTTGGAGCGATCTAGCACATTCTGAGGTCAATATAAAACATCCAATGCATTTGTGCGAAATGGTGCAAAGTATACGACATGAAGGAAGCCGACATTTTGCCCTCCATAAAGTCAAAAATTATAATCTGGAAAGTTACCGGAACGGTGGTTTGAAGTGGTCCATAGTAATGCATTGCAATCTACAGTGGAAGGGTAGACCACCTCCATAACCTTATGAACAGAAAATCATAGCAATGAGGAGGAGAAGACGAACAAAATTTACAGGGCGTGTAATGAACAGACACTGGCCCATGCATAAAGTAAACAAAGAAGAAAAGTTTGCTGCTGCAGAAGAAGAAGAGGATGAGGATGAAGAAGAAAGAGAAGAAGAAGAAAAAACGTTTTTTTTTAACACTGATAATATTACATCAATATTGTCTACACCACTTTTGTTATCGTTAAATGAAAAGAAATTACTCACTGGTTTTTTAACTACAGTCGAGTCACCTAATTCGAACTCGGATTAATCAAATTTCTCTTAAATCGACAGGAAATGAAGTTATAGATTTTTATTTCTTCCTTGCGTATAGTAAAAGTATATTCGAACTCGGTGTTATGTTGTTGTTGTTTTCTTTTTTATATTCCAGCGGGCCGAGGCCGGCACACCTGCAAATTTGTCTCCGCCATTTTTCTGCATCGTGCAAAATCACATAAACGGGCGTGAAACAAATAAGTTCGTGCCTGAGAGGGCAGGAGTTGGTAGATATGTAAGGGTGTATGTTGTACAGCATTACTCCACGACTAATTATGGGGGATGTCGGGCGGCAGCAAAGGGATGAAAAATCAGTTGATAATCACGCATTCGGTGACACAGCACTATATGATGTGCCCGTACAAATTAGTACTACCGGTTGTCTACATGTGCTACCTAAACAGCAAATGAAATGGTTTTCCAGGCCCAGGCCTATGATCGCATGCTACAGAAAACGTCTGTCTGAGACTAAATAAAACCTGTTTATTGCTTGCANAATGAGACGGAGAAGACGAAAAAAATTTACAGGGCGTGTAATGAACAGACACTGGCCCATGCATAAAGTAAACAAAGAAGAAAAGTTTGCTGCTGCTGCAGAAGAAGAAGAGGATGAGGATGAAAAAGGAAGAGAAGAAGAAGAAAAAACGTTTTTTTTAACACTGATAATATTACATCAATATTGTCTACACCACTTTTGTTATCGTTAAATGAAAAGAAATTACTCAGTGGTTTTTTAACTACAGTCGAGTCACCTAATTCGAACTCGGATTAATCAAATTTCTCTCAAATCGAAAGGAAATTAAGTTAGAGATTTTTTTTTCTTCTTTGCGTATAGTAAAAGTATATTCGAACTCGGCATCGTGTTTTTTATGTTTTTTTTTCAATTCCAACGGGCTCAGGCCGGCACACCTGCAAATTTGTCTCCGCCATTTTTCTGCATCGTGCAAAATCACATAAACGGGCGTGAAACAAATAAGTTTGTGCCTGAGAGGGCAGGAGTTGGTAGATATGTAAGGGTGTGTGTTGTACAGCATTACTCCACGACTAATTATGGGGGATGTCGGGCGGCAGCATAGGGATAAAAAATCGGTCGATAAACACGCATTCGGTGACACTATATGATGTGCCCGATAAATGAGTACTACAGGATGTCTACATGTGCTACCTAAAAAACAAATTAGGTATTTTCAGCTCCATCACGTGACCTAGGAAATCTTGCTCACACGTTGCTTTGTTTACATGCTCTGCTTATGTATGATTACTCGTCATTTATCAAAATAGCCTAGCAATCCCTAGATCACGTGGTGTAACTGACCCGTCTGAAAATACCTCATTAAATAGTTTTCCAGGTCTAGACCTATGATCGCGCGCTATAGAAAACGTCTGTCTGAGACTAAATAAAACCTGTTTATTGCTTGCAAACTGCAAAAAGACCGCACATGCAATACTAATCTCGCCATCTAAAAAGAATAAAAGCAACGCAAAACTTTTGGTGACTAAGAACAAACTGTAACAGAGTAAACGGTAACAGTACGGTTCTACTGGGTGGGCCGTATCGAGCTTTGAAACATTGACTGAAATGACGAAAACCGCCGAAAGCATGCATCAAACTATCACAATAAATAATTTGTAGGAAAATCGTGAAAGAAAGAGGGCAGTAAACCACCCACGTGAGTCTTTACTCAAGACGTTTGCGCTTTTCTTCTTGATTGAAATCGCCCAGACTTGCCGGTGTGAGATTGTAGAATGCCCCCCCGTGGTAGAATGCCCCCCTCCGTGGTAGAATGTCCCCCTCCGTGGTAGAATGCCCCCATTACGTGTGGTAGATTGCCCCTCGTGGTATTTTGCCCCCACCCCTTTTTGTTGTTAAAAGTGTATTTTGCAGTCCCCTTTAGGGAGAGGGGAGGGGAGGGGAAAGTACTCTACCAACTGAGCTATCCTGCCTTACAGTTGTACTGTTAATTAATTTGTATTATAAAAGTGCTGAAATCCCCCTTTGGGGCATGTGATGTGAAATTAAGACAAGCTTTGTTTATCTAAAAATCAGAGAGTAGATAACGGAACGCAAAAACTCTGCTTAAACATCGTGTCGTATTATTCTAAGCGCAAGATGTTTAAAACGGTTCAACCATAATTTTCACTGGCACTTTTTTTTTGGGGGGGGGTGGAGGAGGGAGAACCTGCTTCTGTGGCTAACGGAAGAGGTAATATTTTTAAATTTAAATATCGTCGTAACATGGTGTAACTTGACAACAGTCGTTTCCCTTTTTTTCATGTCATAAAGACGAAAAATGTATTGCAACAAATATTTAGTGATTCATTTAATGACGTAAACTACACCACTGCACAGAATAAAATATCATATATTAAAAAGAACTTAATGCCTGTTTATAAAATCTCATGACTTTATAAATGAATATGTGTAAGACAAACAGAGAACAAAACAAGACTAGTCATTGTACAGGGTATAAATGACTATAACACCATGCATGTTGTTTCATTATACGGTACAAAAAAACTGTAGACTAAAAGCGTAATTTATACGTGGGTCATTTGTAAAACATAGATCCATATTATGCATAATTCATGGATGACCATGGAAGCACACAGATGTGCAGTGTTTCCATCAAGCATTAAAAAATATGTGGAGAGGGGTCATATTGCCTTTAAAGGATATTTTAAAACACAAAAGGGGGG
>JAWQUT010000104.1:802905-815303 GCA_033807755.1 Ellobium chinense | reverse complement strand
GGGGGGGGGGGAGATTTCAGCAATTTTGACGTCTAATTCATCCCTAAAAATTTAAATCCAGATCTACATTACAAGGCTTACGGGCTTTATATACAATCACCTGAAAGATTTTACAAGAAAGAATGCATCATAGAGACTTCATTGTACAAGCGAAAATCCTTCACTCACCTGATTTCTAAATATATCTTTAGCTCAAGGTGATTACAATTGAACGTATTTTTATCAGTGCACAGAAAGTTGTAATCGGGGCTTTAGGCACCTGCTCCAGTGTTAAGAAAATAACATATGGAGGGATGTAAAGAAATATAAAAGTGAGATCAAAATAAAAATCTTACGTCATAAAAAGACTACTACAGAACGTGTGTACAGTAAATTTATTTCTTTTCAGATGGATAATTTGATAACATGGTCGGTGGATACATGTCATACTCTATATATGAAAGAAATTAGGCCGACGATTTCCGATGAATATTTTCTTTTACTCACCCTTTCAGTCACTCACTGACAGCTTGGACAAAATACTGCCAGCCTTGTCAAAGACACCGCTAATATTAAAAAAAAAAGATGGAAAAATAACACGTTATTGCTCGCAGCTAAAATAAACTGAAGAGCGTTGGTTTCTTTTTCCAAAACTCGGTATACGGTCTTTAAATACTTTTGAAATAGAGGGAAATAACATCAAGGTAATTCCTCTTGACACATATTTTTTTCATTTATTTACTGTTAATTGACTTAAAATTGGAAGGAGCGCAGATTTCGAGCTTAACTAGGTTTTGAATGAATCAATACAGAAATGCATCTTTGAATACATCACCGATTCTTTTTTCAACGAAAGTGCATTTACTGAGTTTGGGAAAAAAGCTTTTCAATTGTCTGACCCTTTACTACCCCTGAGAGTCGGACGCAAGGATATCTGAGCGAGAAAGTTTTGAAGTGCGTTGGGAGAGGAGGGGGTAGGATGGGGCTAAGGAGGGAAGGTGTGACCTCACGCTCAATGCATCTACATAGGACGTTTGTTGTAGATTGTTCTGTATCAAGACCAAGCATATCTTGCTAGTGTTTTTAAGGATGATCTAAACTAACGGGCATTTTTTCGGACTAGGGAAATGCGTTTTTTTTTTTACTTAATGCTCTATTCTCATACCAAGGTTTGTGGTAATGAGTGTGTTCGAATGATTGCTGCACATGATGCTATTATTTTATCTGTTGATGTCGGTATCTCCGTTACGATTACTGTCTTGTTTTTTAATTGAGAACTAACGCATTAGCGATAGGATCTGTTACCATCCATCGTGAGAATTACATAAGTGTATCGGTGCTAATGGCACTATTAGGAGCATTAAACATGCAGAGTAAATGTAATTCTTACGATGCTGACAGATTCCATCTTTAATGTGCACAACCTCGGTTACCCTTCTTTCTTTACAGACGTTAATCCTCAACCATATTTTTAAGGCTTATACCATGATAAAAGACCGATATTACAGTTTTTAGGGGAATTTGCACCCGCTGGCCTGAAACATTCTCAGTGATTTTCAGAATGATCAAATGAATTTCATAGAGCACAATGTCGCTCTGATGACAGAACAAGGGTCAATTTATTGCACAGTATATATCCATAACATCTTTATTATGCTCCTTACGGGAGACTCGGTGCTGAAACCAAAATGAAACTCATAGGAACAACTGGAAGAAAATGCCATTTTTTTTCTTCTAGACAGCCACTGCGGTTTCCTCTATTTGCTGTTACTGGTGACGTCACGGTGCCTTTTTTTTTCCATACTAGTCAAAGCACCCGCAAATTTGCCGGGGGATTATCGTGCAAAATAAACAACCAATCTGCATCCTCCAAATTTATACCGCTTCTTTTCTTCTGTAATTATTGTGCTCGAACACCTTGTTGTGTGTAATCATATCGATTAAGCTGTAAAAAAAAAAAAACGCCGAGCAGTTTTTCTTGACGTCAGCCTCGTAAAAAACCCGCCATATGTGAGGAATTTAGCCTCAAAACGTCAAACTGGCCGCAGACATCACAATAGTTGTGACCTCATGAGCATAAACGCCAATTTAAAAAAAACAAACTGTAGAGGCCATTTGGATGTGGGAAAATCTATTTTCTACACAATTCGGAGACCGTTAGGAATATCTAACTTCACTAATTTAAAAAAAAAAAGATCAGTTATGGTGGATTTGTGACTTATAGAGCAATTCTGACAAAACCGGTTGTTAAATTAACCACCACGGTGTGCAAGGTAGGAAGCGTTACTTAACTGTTGGTTCAGCCAAGTCCTGGATTTGCATATTTCTGTCAGAAAGTACCAGTGTTCGCACTGGTCGTTGACGGCCTAATTCATATTCATTCTATTGAATCTACTCCTTTTCGTACCGATGATTATGTTTACTCTGGCGTCAGATTCTGCCATGCGACGTAGATCTTTTCGAACCGGTATCAGATACTCGTCAATGCACGGTTTCAACTTCGGGGACTGGAAGTAAACATTTCAGGGGCGAACAGCAAAAACCTATGACATGTGGCCGTTTAAAAATATCTAACTGGGACTGTAGTCACGAAACAAAGGAAATTTACGTAATATTCAAAATCACATGTATGGATCGATTAAGGCGAAGAAATTACCAAAAGAAACAACTTCAGACTAAAAGAAAGGTGTATGCAAAATTTTAGGTCGGTTGGTGCACAAATAGTCGAATAGTCGAGATACGGCCCCAACAAATTTTGCGACTTTTTTTTTTTTAAAATATAATAATAATGAAAGATTAGTGTTGCACGTGCACCAATACACCATTTAACGCTACCGTGCGTTATTTTCTACATTAAATCTATGAGCGAGCACTATTACCCTGGTGCAGACCTTAAAGGAAGGCTGCATCGTCGTACAGACCGTGTTAAATATTACGATTCTCAGTTATTCCAATAAAACAATCTTTCCAGTGTCTGTCAATATGATATAATGCTTCTGCCTGTCCCAGACAACCTACACGATTACATTAGGCGAAGTCCGAATTCTTACATCTACTGCGCGCATGGCGGCCATAAGGTTACGTCAAATACGTTCTAGCCGCAAGGCCAAACTTTCTAGCCAGTGCTCTGCGAACGTGTGATAACACGTCGGTATGAATATTTTAATTTCTCTGTAAGAGGCAGCTGTATCAAATAATTTCATGCTGTGACAATAAAAAAATGCAGAATACTTTATCTGGCTTATAATTATGGTCAAACCTTACTTTTGAATTTGGATGACCAATACCTTACCTGAAAGCTGAATGGTACGTTGTCAGATAGGGGTGTCTGTGGTTGCTGGAACAGTGACGTCACCAGTTTTGCCATAAGCTCCTGCTGTTCGGGGAAGGGAAATAACTCTAAACGCAAGGGCCATCCCAGTCACTCCTGCTCTCTTTATTGCGCGCGTCATAATATTACACACGCGCGCGGTAACAGCCGATGTTCTTTCTTCGCCAACTTGGCCGGTAGGCACTACAAGTAATTTTGAGAGAGAAGTAGTAAACAGAAACTTATTTTTGACGTGTGTGTCCACGTTTAATGGAAATTTACTGCTTTTTGATGTCACAATAGATCTGAACTAAGATGATGGATAAAGGGTATATTATATAGACATCTTGTGTGGTCCACTGTTGTCACTGTCCCAGATTGTGCGGGCCATAAAACGTGGCTATATGACGCTGGACTAAATGATTACTTTAGGGACCATGATCTCCACCCTTAGCAGGCCATATTCTGGCCTGCGGGCCAACGGTAAGGCATCCCTGCTCTACCTCACCTGACTATCGGCACTGAAGCTGACAAATCTGGCTTTTCTAAATTTGTTTTTGTTTGAACTATGAATTTTAAAAAGTCGTAAGCTTTCATAATTGTGAGAATGACATTTTATTTATTGGTGGACCGAAGAAAGAAAACCTACTTAATTTCAAACTTTAATAATTCAACTCTTTTTCCGGTTGCAATTTGGCGCACATCGGAAAATTGATATTTAAGAGCTTGCGCATTATCATCGTAAGAATTAAATTAGTCCATAGGTAGCGGTTACACCCTTTGTAGCTTTAAACATACTGAGTTAATGTAATTCTGACAATGACTGGAGATCTCATCGTTATTGCGCAAGTTTTCATTATCTGTTAATGCTCGAAATTTCAACAATCTAGATAACGCGGTTAATTCACAGACAATAAGGCAAACCCGCATAATATATAACAATAATTCGCCCGGTGTGCGTCTAATAAAATAACTGGCTCCGCCACGCTATTTTTCTTTTTGAAACAAAAGTATATCTCCTTGAACGCAACCAGTATGGATTATCTGTCTGTTAATGCGTTAAAATTTCATCCCCATCTTAACCTCTTAAAGTTGCTTGACTTTGAATGAAGTAATTTTCTTTTACTGTTTCTCTCGAGGGGGAGGGGATAGGGGCACTCAGTATAATATTGCATTCACGATGATTACATATTATACTGGATTTCCTAATGTTTTGACAGTCTCTGTCGTCGACTTTGACAAGCAGTTGGTTTTTATGACATTCACTCTGTGTTTTAGCTAATTTGGCTTCCAGCCCATTTACCGAGAACACGTCCAGGTGGTTACTTGACAGCAATGATACCACCTGTAACGAGGAGAAGACACAGTCAGTGAGTGTAACCTTGACCCAGCCTCTCCCAATCACGTGGCTCCGACTGCATGTCAACGACCCAGGTTTGTCAGTGTTACTTAAATGGACAGGGATAGCTATCTGTTTCACAGCCTTAAAATTCCGCATTGTTTTGTCATAAAATTTCAACCTCTTACATGTATCCTTCGCCCGCGCGCTATCGAGAAAACACTGCTTGAAAGTCGGGATTTTCACACCGCGCGGGCAGCCATAACTCGCCTTTAGCGCGGGGCCAAGGCATGTTGTCAAAAAGCCAGAGGCAAGCCAGCACTCGTTATGCGGAGACAGTTATCCACAAGCGAAAATTATCCACGGTGCTAAACTACATGCTTTCCTTTCACATAATTGACATAAGTATTTTGTAAAGACTGTAAACAACTGCCCAACTTTGATCGCAAAGCTGTAATTTTAGAAAAGTCAGGATAAATATATAATAGAAGGAGCATCTGTCTGAGCACTGTTTGAGTCGCTTTATTAATGTATGCATAGCCTATATGGTTGCCTGCGGTATGATTTAGTCAGCTTTCATTGGCCTACGGTTCTGACAAAACGAAATTCTCATTTACTTGAGGAGCACTTTCAGATAATCTAGATGCCGCACAGCTTGACAGAATTTGTTTGCCAGTTAACCATTGTCTCAGTCAACGATCTCATCTCGGACCAACATAAGAGTGTCAAATTGATTTTGGCGTCGATGTGGGAACTTTCTGACCGGTTCTTCATAGCATGTTGACTGATTTATGACCAGTGATGCAACTAACACCGCCCCTAAGAGCAGAAAACATTGTCTGAGACAATAGGTAACTGTCGATCAAATCCTCTCCTGCTGTGCATTGCCTACGTTATCTAACTTGCTCCTCGTGCAAATGATAATTTTGCATTGTTAGAATCGTAGGACAATGAGAGCTCACTAAGCAACACAGGCAACCCCCGTTTCCACCCCCACCCCCCCAAAACACACACAAAAAGACACAGACAACCATATTTAGGCTATGCATACATTAATAAAGTGACTCAAAAGGTGCTTAGACAGATCAGATGCTCTTTTTATCAGGTATTTATCCTGATGTCAAGTATGTAAACATAAAGCATGCAATTTAGCACCATGGAAAGCTTACACATGTGGATAACTGTCTTTGCATATCGAGTGCAAGCTTGCCTCTCGGTTTTTTGACGTCACGCCTCTGCCCCGCGCTGAAAATCCCGACTTCAATGCCGCAGTTTCTCGGAGGCACTTGGGTGAGGGGAATGTCACAAACCTCCCCTACCCCACACACACTAGAGAGAGACGGCAGGACAGAAAGAAAAGACGAGACAACGATAACGAGAATCCCTTCACTGCACGAACAGACATACCATTCAAAACAGCCAAAGGATCCCGACGAGAACAGAAAGATAGCCCTGACACTCAGCCACAACCTACATACACTCATATTAACGCGCAGTCACACTTCACCCGACAAAATAAGAATTACAATAATTGACAAAATGTATTACTTAAAAAAAAAACAAACAAGGTTTAAACGTAACTTAAACAGTCTGGAATCCAACGATGCTGTGACTCACGGAGCCCTATCCCTACAGACTCCTTGTTCGTCGAGAGTCACAGGACCAGAAGAATCTCCAGAGGGACGCAGACAGGACGGGGACGACGATGAAGAAGACGACACTCCTGCAGCGGCGATTTCCCTGGAACCTCCAGCCCCCGCTACGTGGCCACTTCGGTTACGTAGACATGCGGTTCCAAGTCCTGCTGGGCACGTGACGATAGTCACGTACAGGCCTACTGGCGCACAGCCGGTTATACAAAGCTTTGCCTTGGGTCAGGGGCGCACAGCTCGAATTACTAGACACACTACTGTTCAAGTTCACCACCCAGTGACTTCCCGAGGGACACACGGTCCTAATATAGGTTGTCCACCTATTTCTGGAAGGCTACAATAAACAAAAAAATGATAACCGTAGTTATACAGCCAATCTATCCTATGACTTACAAGATCACGTTAATGCATAATTCACAATCCTGACACCCGCGACGTCGGCACTACGACTCACCCGAACTGGTGTATGAACAAAGTCATTTATAGTTATCCTTATTAGATATGGGATAGAAAATCAATTACCATAACAGTCCATGATCACATTTACATCATTAGTATTGCAAAGCCTTACACTGTTAAACACTATAATTTCAGTTAAGAATGCACTACACATTAACTAGACTTACGCTCAGCAGCCCTTCTCACGGCTAAAGTAAATTCTGACTGTCGCATCTAGATCTTCACGCTCGTCCTTTTTATCTAGGCAACGGACAGTGCACAATTCAAATTAAAGCGTGCCCTCGTCAGACATAACTCATGGTGAGACATAACAAGCGAACTCACCTCGTGACAGGAAACATGTGAGGGCTTGAAAATTTTATTTTAAAAAATTGTGGATTTTTAAGGTTGTGAAGCAGATAGCTGTCCCTGTCCCTTTAATGCACCACGGTAACCATAGGAAACTCCCAAAACAGTGGTAGTGTTCACTGTGGTTAACGTAGTGCGTTATCTAACGTATGGATTATGCATACGGCCACAAGTGATTTATCCACAGACTTTCCTTTATTAGTTCCTTGGGTGTTGATGTCGGTAACTGATTTCTTTGTTTTTGAAATGTCTGATTATTCCCGACATGTGTTAGCTACGAAGCCGAAGTAGTTAATTCGTTAAAAGCTAATTCGTTTACGGCAGTTAAGTCTGACTAAAGGACACAATGATAATACTGATGTTAATGTTTCCTAATGTTAAAACATGGTGCAATTTTATCAAATACTGACATAATTTTATGGAACCAGGCAATTGTATTTTTGCAATGGTATTGTCACGATGTAAAATAATAAAGTCTATTCTGGATGCTCTTTCTCTCTCTGTGTCTCTCTCTCTCCCCCTCCTCCCCCCCCCCCCCNTAACCCTCTCCCACTGCCTCGCCGACAATAGGAGAACTTCAAAATTTTCATGTGTGCTTTGGCGAGACCTGTTACAAGGGGCGAAATGCAACTGTCAACAGCAAGACTGTGGACATTCACTTTAACCTGAGAAGCCCCCTGCAGACTGTTACTATTTCCGGGCAGGGGGTTAAATCGCTTTGTTCCCTATACATCAGTGGAGGTAAGTGTTTCCACTTTCTGTTGTACCAGAGTCTGTCTTGTTCATGTTTAATGTCTGTATCATAACAACCTAGAAGTGTCCAGTGACGTAAGAAAACACCTGAAGCTGCATCACATGACGTTCCGCAGGCTCGCTTTGTTCTCTGTAAATCAGGGGAGATAAATGTTAATACTCTCCATTGTAACAGGGTCTGAGTCGTTCATGTCAAATATCTGTTAAATGACATCTTAGAAATGTTCATAGATGGTTGTTATAAGATCACTGGAAGTTGTATCTCGTGGCTTTTTGTAGGCTCGCTAGCGCGCCATTTTGTGCAGGGTAAGAGAGAAAATAAGAACAGCGCTGTGTTTGAAGATAAAATCTAGGGTATAACACGGCAGTGTTATAATTGACTGCCACTCATAAAACAAGGCCTATGCTCTCAGAATTCAAGTGAAAGTAATTCTTACGGTTAACTCCGTTCTCTCTTTTACAGTCTTGTTACTTACTCACACACACACACACACACACACACACACACACACACACACACACACACACACACACACACACACACACACACAAACAGACAGAGAGAGACAGAAAGAGAAGGAGAGAGAGCTTCCAGTGTAAAACCTAAATAAGTTATTGTTTAGGGCTTCACTTTCCGAAGGGAACTCACAAAAGTTCAGGCAAAAAAACAGTTGTTGTTGCTTCATATGATAATACTGTATATAGAAAACTCTCTTACTCGGAGAGCAAGGCAACAGAAGATCTTCAGAGAAGGACACCCCCGTCTATCAAGTGTGTCGGCCATTTGACTTCCTGACACTCTAAACGGCTGGCCAACACTTGGTTCATGATTTCCAAGTGTTCCTCTGTTGATATTTTTTTTCTGCCTTGGCGCCCAGGGAGGGATTTGAACCTGCAACATTCAGATTCTTCATGCCTTGCTTCATATCCTTTCTGCCACCGTATGCCATAATGGAAGTTATGTAATCCATTTAACCTGTAGTACGTATTTGGTTGCTGCGTGTTAGGCGTAGTGGAGAAGAGTGAGCACCTTCTAAAGTTAGTGGAATTTTTTTTTTTGCCAATCGAATTGGAGCTCGGCAAAATGGCGGCCATTATCTACGGTTTCAAATTTGTTAGTGGAACGTTTATCAGCAGCCTTGTGTCGAAGGAGGACGTGACAAGAATCATTGGGTTTATATTTGCTAATGAATGAGGCAAAGATCTAAGTATAGCAAACACCACTCACACGTCAGTCATTCTATTTTCTAGCTCTTCCGCAACAGCTGCAGCCATATTTACTTGCAAAGAGACTGATACTTCTTCCATTGCTTACCCACAGAATTAAAGGACCGGCCCTTTGGCGCACCTGCGGTGACCAAACAAACGTAACTCAGCTGCATTTAAAATCTATCACCCGATCATGATTGCCTATAAGTTTCTGGATAGGTTGAACACTACACTGGGCACTGATAGCATTCTGCAGTCTGCAAGTTCTACACATTTACAAAGCCAGACACACGTCATAAGCTAGCGGTAGAAACGGGAGGATGGGAGGGAAAAGAGCTAGAGAATAGCAAATGTAATGTTTACAATTGTCTAGGAGGTGAATCCCATGCTCTATTTGAATGTGAACAGTCAATAACTCAAAGGCAGAGATTATAGATAGAAGAGTTTACGAACGACCTAACATATTTGGTACAATCCTGGAATAGCACCGATTTAGTCGATACCATTTATATTTGGTATCGGCGGTGCTGTTCCAGGAGTATATTATATAGGCATGAGACTAAATGAAGCGCAGTTAAATATCGATACCGAATCGCAGTTCAATATCGATACCGAATCGGTGCTATTCCAGGATTATGCCACATATTTAAGGCAAAGAAGTTTTTCAAGAGTAGGAGAACTAATGTTTTGGTTAGATTAGCAAAAAACATCGAAATTGTGTTAAAAATTTCACTTAAGGTATAAAACTCTTGAATAATTAGAAATAAAAAGGAATGAGTGTAAGGATTGAATGATTAATAGCGTAAGTGAATAGTTCACTATTGTTCCATGTAAAATGTACGAACACGTTGTGAATATGTGTGAATTTAGTAGTTATAGTGCTTTAAATGTTTCTGTGCTGTCCCGTTGCATATTGTATTTTGCCCGTGTACCACAGCTTCTTGAACTGATAGGTATAATCTGTAATTTTCAATTTATAGACATTGTCGTTGAATAATTAAGAGATTTTATGGTGACTGGTTTTGGCGTGCACCATCGAGAGATCCTCAGAGACAAATATTAAATTTGGGGCCTTAGGGCTTTCTGTGGCTCGGGGCCTCACCAGTCTAAATTCGATACTGGCTATTGAGGCCCCACTCACTGGCGGATCCAGGAGGGGAGTGGGGTTCACCGTGTGCCCGTGAACCTCCTCTCCCGTATTTTTATTAATACTTAATGATCTAAATTCCTACATGTAAATTCATTCTTCCCTTGTTGATAGTTCATCCCGTTGCTCTGTGTAATATTTGACATCTACAAAAAAATTTGGTAAAAAAAGCAAGTGGTGGCGTGTATAATGAAATCTAGATAAATTGTTTAAACTCAGGAAGGCGTCAGTAATGTTATTTTGCTGGATCCGCCCCTGCCACTATAGTCTATTCCTTCCCCATTTTACCATATACACGCTTAAAACGAACTCCACATGATCAGTTTCTCACCACAGGTCGCAATGTTGCCTTGAAACAAAATACCAATCAGTCAAGCACCGCCTACGATGGGGAACACCCCAGGGCTGTAGATGGGATTACAAGTGGAAATTATAGTCATAATTCTTGTACCCACACTGACTCGACCAACGATGACACTCCGTCTTGGAGTGTTCAACTCTCGCGACCTTATCTTGTCAACAGATACGTTCTCTACAACAGAGCTGGATGTAAGTTAATAAATGTAGCTATGCCAACATTCTGACTGTTCCTACACACATCTCTACCAATATCATTTCCACCTCTACTACTTCTGTCTCAATTACTGCTACCACTACTACTACTATTGCTACTAATACTACTGCTGCTACTACTACTACTACTACTACTACTATTACTAGTACTACTACTACAACAACTACTACTACAACTACTACCTCCTTTTTCATCAACTTCATCACAGCGTTACCATTACTATCATTAATACCACTACTACTAGGAACAACAACAACACAACAACAACAACAATAATAACAACAACAACAACAACAACAACATCATCAACATCAACAACTACTACTACTACTACTACTATTACTATTACAGTTGTTAATATTTCTACTACTACTTCAGCCTTCTTCACCATCACCACCACCACAGCGTCACCACCACTTTCACTATCACTACTACTTCTAATAACAACAACAACAACAACAACAACAACAACAACAGCAACAACAACTATAACAACCACTGCTACTACTACTACTATTACTACAACTACACCTGTTACTACATCCACCACTACTACTATTACCACCACCACAACTAGTATTAGTACACCTATTACCACTACTACAGTACTATTATTACTACTACGACCACTATAATTTTGACACCAACTATCAGCACCACCAAACTTTCTATCACTACTACTACATTTACTTCTATTGCACAAATATCACTCCCATTACTACTACTATTACCACTGTCACCACCACCACCACCACCACCACCACTACTACCACTATCACTCCCGCTACTGCTACCAGCACTGTCATCACCACTTCTACTATTATATTGCTACTACCACTACTGCCATCACTACCAACACTACTTCTACTACTACCACTACTATTATTACTTCCATTACCATCACCACCACCACCATCAGATGTACTACGTGGCGTAGGGCAATACATGCCTAATGAACCTAAGGAAGGGCCGGGTCCTGGAGAAATGTCTCAATGATCAGCCGTCGCTATGTATGTTTATGTACAAACATGGGTAATGATTCTCTAGGAATGAAATCACGAACACTCCAAGTTCCTCAAATCACATGAATAAGTCTCTTACCGAACGTTGCAATGTTTTATCCAGCATACACTCCACAAGCTTACAACTCTACCAGTAGTATGGACAGACCACCAGTTTCAATGTACAGAGTATATAATAAGATACAGTTAAAAGTCTATACTGTATTAAACTTTGCACTTTGCTGCCGCCACCCAATTATGTATCGGGCACGCCAAATTTACCAGTGCTTCTGACGCGGCTGTAAAGGCATCCTTCATCCTAATAAGGTTACAAACCTGTAATGGGATTGGACCCTTTTTTCCTCTATGGGCTATATTAACATTTTGAGCTGCCCTCTGAACCCAGAGTTTTAGCTTTCACCCAGACCCATACCAGATTGAAGCTCATTATGAGGCCCAAATTTTAAGACTTACCCAACCCTAGCAAGCCCATTGAAATTTTGAGCTTGGTTGCTATTATTTTGTAAACAGACCCTACATTTTTCACTGGTCAACGCCAAACCCCTCCTCCTCTTCCGCCTGAGCACACCCTTGACCTGGCAGTTCCAGCCCAGGGCTAAATAGTGC
>JAWQUT010000104.1:766444-778905 GCA_033807755.1 Ellobium chinense | reverse complement strand
ATGATAATGAGAATCGCAAGAGCGGGCAATGCTTGGAAAATGGAAATATGACCAATTATTATTATAATAATCATTTATACTAGAAATGACAAGATATTAAAACACTAATCATATGATGATAAGCTGTTTTCAGCATTATTTGATATCAGATACCGTTTCAATGAGATGTTTGTTCGTGTCATTAAGTACTGCTATAACTTGAGACAACAAGTTATAAAATTCCTTTTGAAAATAATAAATTAATTTGCATGATGCTTCTTAACAATACACTTTTTCAAACTTTTTATTTAACTGATGATAAAATCAACGTTAACATTAACATGCACTTATTTCTCTTATTCTTTCATTTCACTGGATCCCTCTGTCTTTAATTTCCTTTCTTTATTCCCTCCTTCACCTCTCACTTAAAAAAAAAAAGAAAGTTATTGCACTGTTTGGAGGTGTTTTAAGCCAGAATTCAAAGACATGAATAAAGACTGATTTTGAACTTGATGATAAATATAATAGTAAAGGAGATGAATTTCATGTTCTGTTTGTGTGTGAATACATACTTCCTAATATGGCTAAGGGACTATTTGAGTGCAAGAGAAAGAAAATTTAGGTTAGTGAAATTGTTTACAAAGATTTACATGAGGAAAAACTAATATAAGTTAATGAGTGGAAGAAAAAATAAATCTCAGAAATGAACTGATAGCTTGGGCATTCAAGGTGGGATATCCTTCCGTCGGAAGAATTGCATTAGCTCTGCATGTTCAGGAATATTGTTCGTACGATGGTCAGAGATCCCATCGTTAATGCGTAAGCTCTCAATAATGATTGTGTGTGTGTAAGTGTTCAGTCTTCAATGTTAAATGTAAAGCTGTAAAATAGTGTGGAGTAGTCATAATAGTGTATCTATTCAATCATGTGTTGTTCACTTGCTTGTTGTATCGTACCACAGTTGTTATATGGACCAATTCAATGTTACTAACTTCATGACAGGGACAGGGATACTTAACTGCTTCACAGCTTAATATGCCCACACTATATTTTTCTAAAATTTAAATCACTTACATTTTTCATTTCGCCTGACAGTTTGTTAGAAAACAGCAGAAATGTCGAGTTTTTTGTCCTGCGCGAGCTGCCATTACTCGTACTGCTTGACGTCAAAAAGAGAGACAGGCTAGAAGATTAGTCCAGACAGTTTGCACATGCATCTGCACCAATCGTCTGCTAGCTTTTGTCGTTTTGAGATGCCACGCAATATGTGTAATGGCGGTTACATGGGGTTAAAAGTCCATTCATTACAGTGGTATGTTCTCAGAAATTATTAGGCGGAAAGAAACTATACGTTGTTTAACGTTTTTGAACAAAAAATATTGTAAATTTTTTAGGCTGAGAAGCAAATATCTACCCCTGATCCTTTCAAACTTCTTACAGCTGAAGTGTGAGAGATACTGGCCGGAGGATCGCAAGATGCTGATTGGTGGTATCCAAGTGGAGCTGACAACTACCGACGTGTTTGCTGACTACACCATCCGCAGACTGCAGCTAAAAAAGGTAGGAAATTCAAGGAGGCAGAGAACATATGAATTGTGATATAGTGTATCCCGAGAACACCTGGGCTTCCGTGCCAGAACTTTCAATGTTAAATGTGCTTCGAAAATGGTTTATGTCAGAATTAGGCTGTTTACTAAGAAGAGTACCATGTTGTTACGAAATCAAGACCCATGTTGACAGAGACCAGTTAAAAAAAAGAAATTCCATCAGAGCCGTGAAGAAAACAATCCACAGCCTCTGTTGAAANGGGGGGGGGGTAGGGAATGTGGTCTGCTATCTGGGCAATGGCTGGTTTCTTTAATCAAATGCCCTTGCTCGTGCCCTGGAGAGGTCATGACATCCAGTGACACAGCCCCAAGGTCCATTGCAGTGGCGGTTCATGACCCCTCAAAACTATTCATGCAGCCTTCCCCGCGCATAGTATTTCTTCAAATCATAAAATGAATTCTGAAAGATCTAAGTCAAGTACACTGAGACGATATTATTATGAGACAATGTCTCTTGCTCTAAATACCCGTAACAAAGATTCATGGCTGTATTATGAGTAGAGAGTAAAAGCTGAAAGACAAAAGAAATGCAAATGTAAGCGGACGAGAGATTATTCAGTTTAAACCATTATCTGGAAATTTCTGGGGTGGTGTTCCGTGTTGTGTTCAATAACGAGACGAAGAAGGGAGTTGTATTATGTAAGCATATAAACTTTAAAATCGATAGCCACGGTGTGGGCAACGTCCTTTTTGTGCATATCGTTTGAAGGATTAGCAGACTGTCGAGTTAGGAGAGCCAGATCCTTTTTCTTCGCCTTCTTAAGAACTGCACTTTGTTTTGTCTGCGAGGGATCGCCTGTCGGAATTCCCAGTCCCGTGGAGACTTCATCCAACCTCAGATGCACTCTCCCTACCCTTCCACCGGCCCACACAAAGAACAACGGAAAAAGTTTCTGGATTTCACATGATCTCTGTATTTTTTTTAAAGCAGTTACCATTTTTTATAATCGTAGCTAAACTGTCCAGAACCGTATGGACTGCACTCGATTGACGAGCCGTATTTGGTCCTTGTGGACTGACGAAGGCTAAATGCATGCATTAAGAAATACATCTCAGTAATAATTGGTTTCCATGCACAGAGCCATACCTGTTAACGAGAAATGTTTGTATACCATAAAGTGCGTAACACGGAGGCTACTCCATATGGTTACACATGCCCAGATCTATTTGCTATACATTACTATGCACAGTCGACTGCCGTCACTCCAGTCCCAATTATCGTTGGCTACTCCCATTCACCGGTAATGGACATAATAAGCATGTGATCTAAAAAAAAAATACATAACTTTTAATAGCCCATGCCAGTAAAGTTTTTTGCTGTGTCCTTTCATTTGACCCACCACCCCCATGAAAAGCGAGTTGAGGTCTGAGGCTATTTCAACAGAACAGGGAGTAGCTCATTGGCAGTCCCTGTCCTTTCAAATCTCTGACCCGAAATAGTGCTGCTTTCATTTAACCTAAACTGGACAGGGGAGTGAAAAATACTTTAGATCAGGCCACAGTTAAGGTCACTGTGCCCCTTTAGAGCGAAAAAAAAGAATGATGTGATAAACAGATGATCCTTATATAGTCGTCTAAAAGAAGATATTACAGTACTTACTTACTACCGATTCCAATGCCGATTCACCAAGTATCTTGGCCGAATTTCTAATTTTTCAGGAAGATCAGCCAGTTCAGACCTTGACCCAATTCCATTTCACCGCCTGGCCAGACAAGGACATCCCGACGACCCCCTGGGGTCTGGTGGACTTTGAACAGAGGGTGTTTTCCTGCCACACTTCCAGTCCCATAGTCGTCCACTGCAGGTTTGTGACTGGCATTGTTTTAGAAGTCGTCACAGTCATAGACAGTTCGCTTATCTCATTTTAGTGAGTTTTTCAGGAGAGGATAAAGACTGTAATAGAATGCCAATCTATAGCTTTGGTGTTTGTTGTTGTTGTTGTTTTTTTAATTTATGACTTTATGACCTACTTTGTGACGTTTGATGGATGTAGTAGATTGTATCAACCTCAGAAGCAGCCCAGACGTATCTCTAGGGTAGGCAGCTGGCCTATGACTGTGACGAAGTGTGGTTCCGACTAAACATATCGTCTATGCTGGCGTATAAGCTCATACTCCACATTAATGACGTTTAGAGCACAATCGGATCGTATACAACCATTTGATTACCATGAGGAGGTCAAATACCTCATATAATTGCTCCATTTTTATGGTTTGGAATTCATACATAAATTTCGATACCGAAATTCTGAAAGAAATGATACCAAAAGTTGTTTATGACCAATTGTGTGGGAGACGGTATTACTTATATTATATTATATTATATTATATTATATTATATTATATTATATATAATTTTTCAAGTTTATACGACTAATACTTTTTTTACTACGGACTAAGATCGAAAGATCATGTCCAAGTTTACTTTATCTTAGTGTGTCAGTGTCGAAAAATGCAACTATATCACGAATTTACAGGGTAACAGAGGCCTTAGGATTCAAAGGGTATTTCATTCACATGACTACTGTATGGTACAGAATGTGTTCACACGACCACTATACGGTACAGAATGTATTCACACGACTACTATACGGTATAGAATGTGTTCACACGACTACTATACGGTATAGAATGTGTTCACACGACTACTGTACGGTACAGAATGTGTTCACACGACTACTGTATGGTACAGAATGTGTTAAAATAGAAAATCAATGGCGCAAAACGGAAGTCCTGTATTTGCTTCTATTACCATGCAACATTCATCAACATAAGACATCACAGTTCTGTTCATCCAACCTACTGCCCTCTCTCTCTCTCTCTCTCTCTCTCTCTCTCTCTCTCTGTGTCTGTCTTACTACTATTCACTTCACCAAATCCCTCCCCTCCTCCTTTCTCATGCTAGACTGCTCCAATAAAGAAAATACAAATGTCATATCGTAACATTCTTTTGGATTATGCTGTTCCTATCTCTATTCCCCCTTCTCTCTTCTTACAAAAAATCACTAACGATCCCTCAAACTTTCATCTTAATTATCTTCGTCTTCTCTATGCCTAATGATTGTGTCCACCCACAGTGCCGGGATAGGTCGCACGGGGACTTTCATCGCTCTACACAACGTGTTGAAAGAGGCGGAGGTCAAAGATCGAGTGGACTTCTTCACCACAGTGGCAAAAATGCGCCAGGACAGGATGAACATGGTGCAGACTGCGGTAAGTACCAAACACTCACTAGGACTTAATGTCAACTGGCTGGTCAGTGACTGGACAACCGGATTAAGGTTATTTATCTAATCGAGACTCGACTACAGGTTTTTGTCATTCCAAGTTTGTGTATTAAACGTCATTCATGCCGGCAACTTGTTCTCCAGGTCAGTGGATTGTCATGCTGACTCTGAATTTGAAGAAAGACTCAACTTTTTCAGCAACCAGCCTGAGTAGTTTCGACCATTTTCTTGTGCTGGGTGATAAGATAAGATAAGACAGACAAGATAACATAAGACAGACAAGATAAGATAAGATGATAAGATAAGATAAGATAAGATAAACTTTATTATTCCTTATGGAAACTTGCTCTGAATAAGTGGAGCACAGCTAATACATTAAACAGGGAATTACATTCACAATATAAACGTAAGTAAGTACGGTTATGGCACAGGCACACACACACACACACACACACACACACACACACACACACACACACACACACGCACAAGTAGAAGTCTCAAGTCACGGGGGAGCTTGGGTTCTGCCCCAGGTATTGTATACCGAGACTATGCTCCCAGGCCTCGAGCGGAGACGCCCACTCAGAAGCATGATTCTAACCTTCGTCGTATGTGAAAAGCTTATTGTGTCGCTGTCCAGCCAAAATACTCTTCATGGGGTAGACTGGCTGTCCAGCTAAACTACTCTTTTTTTCTTTGACGCCTGTTGTATTTTCTTCTGTAGGCCCTATTAACATTTTGTGTTATTCTACATATATACCACTGTGATTTCGGGAAATTTCTTCCATGGAGGTTAAAGTACTTCTTTTGCCCAAAATTTTTCACAAATGTCTTTCGAAAAAGGTCACCTCGAATTCTGATTTGGTCCCCAATTTATCATTAAGCTGGTTTTGACAGCGTGCTAAAACATACGCCTACGCACTTAATTTTTTCATCTGGAAGGCTCAAATTGTACTTGAAACGTTAAAATTGGATGCTTTATTTAGATCACAGGTCATTTTACATATTTCTACACCCAGACACTGGCTGACAGGGCCCCAGAAAAGGGGTAATTTATATATTAGCGGATTAATTAGGTTGTACAAAATGAGTGATTTGCCCCTCTAACAAGTGCCAAAGACCTTCATGAGCTCGACAGTTTTTGCCCCGATGGTCGAGATTATTATGCACTGGCACTGGGACAGTCTTGTTTTGGTTTTTTTAACCTTGAAATAGGATTTTGAGCAAGATATGAGTTAATTTTTTAAAGATTACTGCAATTCATTAAAATCGGGCATATAATTTTAAGATTAGTATCATATGAAAAGAATCCTAAATATTCATATAGTAATCGAATCTTCAAGTATTGGAGAACAGATTTTACTAGATGGAATAGGTTATATATATATATGTCAACGAATGGATGATCCCCCTCACGCATGAGATAGTCCCTTGACAATGATAATGTGTAGGACTGTCCCAAATCTGCTTTTCCTCCTGTAACTCTACCTTATTTCTGTCTCTAACTCAAAATCAAGCATTAGACGTGACTGTCCTCACTATGAAATATGCAGGAGATTTGGGTTCAGCAAGAGTGCAATGTTGTGCGGTGTGCAAAAACTCAATCTTCTATTATTAAAAAAAAAATTAGTTAAAACCATAAATGAAGAGCGTTCCTCGTAAAGTCAGTATGAGGCTCTGAATATTTTTGAAATGCAGGAAAATAACAGTACAGTGATTGCTCTTCACATATATATTTTTATTTACTATTAAAAGACTTTAAAAGACGTAAAATCTGAAGGAGTGCAGATTTTGAGCTCGATGAAGTTTTGAATGAATTAACACGGAAATGCATCCTCAAATACAACACCAACAACATCTTTTTTTAACGAAAGTGCATTTACTGAGTTTTAGAAAACGCTCTTCAATTTGCATGTGACCTTTTACATCTGCATCTAAGATTAATTCAAGTGAAGCTTTCAATTTATGAAATAATTTAGCATCCCGCAACAGGCAAGTTCTCACTAAAAAATGTAATGCTGCCTGGTTTTGTGTCGCACAGGCACAGTACGAGTTTCTGCACAGAGCCGCGCAGGTGGGGCTGGTGTGCATGGGAACCACAGTGACATCATCAAACATAGCTGACCGGATCACAACGCTGGAGGGAATAGCTGAGGGCAAAGAGTCTCTGATGGAGGCAGAATTTAGGGTGGATTTTGTTGTTGTTGTTGTTTTTTGGTTTGGTTATTTTGCATGCTTCGGTGAGCAATATGAAAGCGTTTGGAATAGGTTTCACATAAATGAGGAAATGAAAAGACTCCTGTATCGGTTTTGGTAAAGGTTTAGCCTGACGCGTTTAATGACTGAAAACACCAAGTTAGGTGTAACAGACCAGTTTTACGCCTTAGCCAGTTTTAGGTCGAAGTAAGTAAGGTCAATGCTCAAAGCCATGAACCCAGCTTTTGTTCAGAATGACTCCTTCCTGAACAGTTTTCATAAACGGTTTTAACAGTAGGATATTTTTTTAAATGCCCATCACCCCTGTAATGGCAGCAATCCTTCTATAATTTTATAAAATATCTGTAGTCTGAGGAGACAATTGACCGCTGGAAGTAACTTTCTTCTTAATCGCAAAATGTTTCACAGAGGGAAAGAAAGAGAGAAAAAGAGAGAGAGAGAGGGAAGGAGGGAGAGAGAGAGAAAGAAAGAGAGAGAGAGAGAGAAAGAGAGAGAGAGAGTGAGAGACCTGCAGGATATTGGTTGAGCATCTACGGTATAAAGACCGAAACAGTTGTTTGCTATATGCCTTTCATACAGTTCCCTCTTCTGTAGGCCATCTGTACGATGTGCGAGGACACTGAAGATGTTCGCAATGAAGACGGAACTGGAGAGACTGACGAAGATATTTATCAGAACAGCCAGACCGTCTCCAATAGACTCAAGAATAGATTTAGCACTGTGTTGCCGAGTGAGTAACTGCATTCACCTCGGTTAGACTCAGAGTGATTTTCCTAAATGTGGTATGGCAAAGACATTCGATAGGCTCAGTGTTAATAAAATGGAAAGAATTGATACGCTCAGTGCTGTTACGATAAGAAAATCTTCAAACGCTCAGTGCAGTTACGGCAAGAAAGCCTTGAAAGGTTCAGAACTGTTACAGAAGACCATGGGAGGTTCTATGCTGTCACAGCAAGAAAGTTTTGAATGGTTCAGTGCTGTTATGGGAAGAAGGCCATGAGAGAATCTGTGCTCTCAGGGCAAGAACGTTTTGAAAGATTCAGTGTTGTTACGGCAAGAAGGCCATGAGAGATTCTATACTGTTACGGCAAGAAAGCCCTGAGAGGTTCAGTACTGTCATTGTCAGAAAGTCTCAAGAGGCTCAGTGCTGTCATGTTATGGTCAGAAATTTTCATAAGGTTCAGTGCCAGAAAAGTTCAAAAGCTGAGAGCTCTCATGGATGGCATTGAACTTCTTGAGACTTTCTGGTCATTGACATGACAGCACTGAGCCTCATAAGGCGAGAAAACCTTGTTAAGCTCAAAACTGTTATCTCACGAAGTCTACCCATGTTCCAGTTAAGGAAAAATAAGCCTTGCTCAAGGTATTGCTTTTTATCGAGTAGAGAAGTCTGGTGATCTTGGATAGACTTTGAAGTAAATCTTTATTGTTGTTGTTATTGTTTTCTCTTTCTCTTCCTCAGAGGAGTATTATAGGGTGCAACTGAAACGTGAGAGGAAAGACATGGGAACGTACATCAACGCTGTTTTCCTTCCGGTAACGAACACTGTATTGCTATTACAGATTATTTTCATGGGCACAAAGACGCTTTAAAATTTGTCTTAGCTTTTCTACAGCTCATTACATACTAGCATAGCCTTCTCCGACGTACGTGAATGCTAATGCTGTCAAAAGTCCACTGATTCTCCTACTTTTTAAATATAGTGTTAACTTTCAAAATACATAGACACACACCCATTGTGTGCAGCGAAAATGAGAATATTCCAACAGATTAAGGCATAACACGGGCAGTATCACACAAATAGCCATTTGTGGATGCTCATAATATGTCCTTGTGACATGAGCGAGAGAAAATTTCGTGTGTCTTCTTAAGGCGTGATGGAGAAATTTACAATCTTATTGGATTATGGAAGTGTAACGTCTGTCGCAACTGGGTGGGTAGAATGAGCACCTGCAGACCATGGACCACTTCAGGCTGCCGTTCCAGTAGCTTTTCAAGTTCTAATTTTTGACTTAATGGGGGCAAAATGTCAGCTTCCTTCATGACGTACACGTTGCACCATTTTGGCACGACTGCACTGGATGCTTTACATCGACCTAAAAATGTGCTAGATCGCTCCAAATGTTTCAAAAAGAACAATATATGTCTAAATTCATGGACCTAAGGTTATGTTCCTTCTGATCGTGCGATTCTTTTACTTCCTTGACGACAGCGTTTTATTGCTTTCCGTAGGAAGGAAGCCCTGTATCGCCATGTTGTCCAAACTTTCAGAAATCACATGACCGTTTAGTTCATATTCTGAAGCGTTCTATAGACAACAGCATTAGATAATTCTAATGACCTTTAGATAAAGAAAATGACTTCGCAGTCTTGAGAATTTAACTATGACAACCTATTGGTCTTGAGATCAGAGTCTTATCTGTCGATATCCTTGGTGATCTTGAGAGCATTACCTTAACAATAACACACCATGACCTCTTTTTTATTTAAACCATGATGATCTCTTTGGCCATAGAATGAATGGTATTCTTTTATAAGCCTTTTATCCTGCCTTTAAATGATATTCCTTGATATGTGTGGACATCACACACATTGAAGACACTTCACTCCCCTTTTCCCCACTCGACTCAGGTGTAAGTGAGTACCTGGCTTTAGAGCTGGAGAGACCAGGGCACGGCATCGCTCGCGCTGGCGACCAGCGATGACTTTGTTATGTATTTCATTTGCAATAGTTTTTGTGTATTTACATGTATGATGTGTATTGTTCTATGTGTCTGTATCATGAATGAGATGTATAACATTGCATGACATTGTGAATCAAATTCCCTACGGGTTGATAAAAGTCGTATTTTCCTATTTTGTTTCCATTTTAGTCAGTAACCTTGGAATGATTTCTGTCTTTTTACCAGAGTTTCAGCAAGCAGAGGCAGCAGATCTTAACCCAGCTTCCGCTGCCGACAACAGTAACAGACTTTTGGCGACTGGTCACTCAGTACAACGTGTCCCTGATCGTGGCTTTTCAGCGCCAACTTATGACCGCAGATCAGGTAACCTTTAACCTTTGATTAGCGTCTGTTTTTCGTGTAGGAGAAAACTACACAGTTCCACTTCTACAAACTGGTTATAATTGGTGTTGCTACTATTGTTGTTGCTCTTCTTGATGTTTTGTTGTTGTTGTTGTTGTTGTTGTTGTCGTTGTTGTTGTTGTTGTTGTTGTCGTTGTTGTTGTTGTTGTTGCTGCTGCTGCTGCTCATGTTGTTGCTACTCCTACTGCTGTTGCTGCTGATGATGATGGTGGTGATGATATTGATAAAGGCCTTAGAGCCGAAACGTTAAGAAGCAATTTTCGTTCTTATTCCTGAACTCTATTTTTAATAAATTCCGTGAATTAAGGTTGAGCTTTTAATTTTTCTCAATTTTAAATGATGATGATGATGATGTCTCTGACGATTTAGTGGTTACTTTCAATGATGTTATCATTTCACCCTTTCGATAAGTCATTTTTCGAGTCCTGGTACTCCTGGTGTCACCATAATTATTAACATGGGCTCACCATAATTATTAACATGGGCTCACCATAATTATTAACATGGGCTCACCATAATTATTAACATGGGCTCACNTTACCTCAGTAATGTCAATGTTTCAGAAGGAGCTAAGTCCATGGACTTGGAGCGTTTTGCAGTATCGCACAATTTGTCAACAACATTATTTAATGTATGAGTTTACAAAGATCTCATTTAACATGTCTCTAAAGTTACTCTTAAAATACTCTTACTTTATGTGGAGAGAGGAATTTGATATTTAATTCCATCTGTCTTTCACTTAAAAGTTGTTTCTACTGACAAAAAATGTAAATTGGACTTAGTGCGTTCTGGAAAAACGCTCTTCAATTATTGACGCTGTGGTCTGGGCTTATTCGCAATAAACTTGTTAAACTTGTTAAACTTGTTAAACTTGTTAGACATGGGCTCACCATAATTATTAACATGGGCTCGTTCGCATGAACAGTTTAATATGTAGGACACGGGATGCACGGGTACGTCGGGTTCGACAAAGGCAATGCCACATCCGGGACATAACCGTGCGGTTGAGAACTATTTGTAACAAAGGATACGGATATACATGTTCGTCACACGTTGCTAAGGGGTTAACCTCAGGGGTTAACGAGTTACTGTTTTGTGCGATCAAGGGTAAGGATAAGTTTGTAAGTGCAGCAAGGATGTAAGTAGGAGGATTAAGGCCAATTGTAAAAGTGCATCTTTAAAGACCTCAACTCGCTGAATATGAATGGAGAGTTACTTGTATTTGACAGACAATCGGTGACTATCTGCCCTTGGATGAGAAAGAAACCGCGTCCTTTTCCCACATCAACGTCAAGTCAGGGCCAGCAGCTGTCAGTGAGCTGTGGGAGGAACGAAAACTGGAGATCACAACAACCAGAGACTGGAAAGCAAAGATACTGCCTAATGCCCTTGTGAGTTGCTGGAATTTGAGCTCGAGGACCAGGAGGCTTATAATTTTATTTAAGAGGCTTTGTGTTTTCTCGTGTTTGTTTTATTTGTTTCTTGATATGGGTGGACATCATACACGATAAAGACACTCCACTCTCCCTTTCCCCGCTCGACTCAGGGGTAAATGAATACCTGGCTTTAGAGCTGGGGCCGACCAGCCTGATTATTTGTTTCTGTGATACAGGAAGACTCCAAAGGTAATTATGATTGTGTTTACTGTCGTCACCTTAAGTTGTCACCTTCTTCGGAGATTGTCTCTGAAAGTTACACACCAACCTGGTGGAAAGGTTAAACTTGTCTGGCACAGACTGACTTGGTGAAGAGGTTAAACTTGGTGTGGAATAGACTAACTTGGTGGAGAGGATAAACTTGGTCTGAAACAGACTGACTTGGTGGAAAGGTTAAACTTGGTCTTGAACAGACTAACTTGGGGGGGGGGTTAAATTTGGTCTGGATGAGACATGATTTTCACAAAACGTGCCATAGCAACACCTGGATTTAGACCGTGCCGTCTTTTGCAAGGTACGCTTAGGAAACGAGCAAGCTCGACTGTATTACAGTAATCTAATAGGAGAGCGGGCCTAGTCGAACTGTACAAGTTATATTAATATTCAATCATTTATCGAATCATTGTTACACTTTAACACACTAACGCCATCTACATGGACTAAAATAAAATAAGAGAGTTGGTCCTGTCCACTTGATAGAATTTAAATACTTCTTTTAAATTTTGCTTTAAACAGCTGGAAAGACATCAGCGAGTGACCCATCTCCAATGCACCACCACTGACCTTGACCCAGAAGATTTACTGGCCTTGATCAAACAAATCAAGTCACATGATCCAGTGGGTAAAGGACGGGCACTGTACATGTGCAGGTATACCATTTTGGTGTGTGTGTGTGTGAACGGGGGTGG
>JAWQUT010000104.1:755921-766426 GCA_033807755.1 Ellobium chinense | reverse complement strand
TAAGGTAACGAAGGAGGCCAAATATGGCCCGCCAGAAGCATAAAATATTGCCCGCTAAGGTACTATAGACCACAGACTAAGCAAATAAGCCTTCTGTTTTTTTTTTCATTAGAGGTATTGTCATAAGACACTGGTATCTGTCATTACAAGCTGTCAATGTCCTATGAGAATGTATTGAATGGGAAAACAAGGCTGTTATCTGTATTCTATCACTAATTTTTTTTATTGGTTTCGGTGCTGTGAATATTTATGTGTTTAGCTGTAAATGTATATATCATTTGGCTGAAACTACATATTCCCTTATGTACATAATATGTGAAACTTGAAGTTTCAAAATGATTTCTGCCTGTAAGCTTAGGAAGTGCTTGAACAGTTGGCTGTTTGATAATAACTAGACTGCGTTTAAGTTGATTATTTTTTAATGTTCCTTTTTTTTATTTACACAAATCAATAATCAGTGTCATGATTTGCCTCAATAATGGGCCAAATGGCTAGAACACATTAGTAATGTAAAACATTTCCTTGTGCTCACAGCATTTCACTGGACATTTCCATGTTTCACAATCCCTTCACTCTGGAAAAATTCAGCTTCATTGGAGTTAGTGAAAAAGTACCGAGAGTGACAGCCCTGGACTACAGTACAAAGCTAGCCGATTTCCTGAACAAAAAAAAATGGGTTACCCGGTTCCAGATCAGGCCATTTCCAAGACAACGCCACGTCCGCTGCGCGAATTTCTGAAAAGCTTTGACTTTACAATTATTTGATTTAGCTGTTTCTAGCAGGGGTTAATTTATTCTTTAAATATATATAGAAACTCGTGACTGTAAAGTCAGTGCTTGAACAGTTGGCTGTTTGGTAATAACTAGACTGCGTTTAAGTTGATTATTTTTTAATGTTCCTTTTTTTTTATTTACACAAATCAATAATCAGTGTCATGATTTGCCTCAATAATGGGCCAAATGATGACAAAGGCCATATGCACAAAGCCAGGTCAGTCATCTTTGCGCGCAGTCGTTGCTTAGGGACTCCCTCTTACTTTGCTTAGAATTCCACTTCCTGAGTACCGCCCTTTTCGCGGGACCACCCACAGAATAAAAAGACCGCCCCCTTCGCCTAATTTGCATTCTCTACAAAGATCATGCACAGACCCAAACACACATGGCCAAGAGGAAATATGGAGTCGTGGCTGGTGATACCCGGATGACCGTACATGCATGATATAACTGAGAATGGCCCATTGCTGAATGATTTCTTACCCTTTGTCATCATAGGAATGGTGCCGCCTTCAGTGGTCTACTCAACGTGTTGTCCCTCCTGCTGGACAGACTAGACAATGACCATCGCTTGACCGTTCCTTTGGTGGTTGGTGCTATCAAAGCCATCAGACCACAGGTCATCCCGACGCTGGTGAGTTGGTATCATAGTCTTCCTTCACTGGTCATTTGGACATCACAATCATTTCTCCATTGTTTGTGTCTTATGGCTACATCCTGTCACTTTGCTATGACGGTGGGCAGTAGAGGAAGTGATATCAACAGTTATTATTCTCTGTTTGACGAGGAGATACTTCCGATACCGCAGGCAGGCAGGCAGGCAGGCAGGCAGGCAGGCAGGCAGGCAGGCAGGCAGGCAGGCTGACCGACTTGGGCACACAGGGATGCAGTTAGGGAGAAGATATGATGGCGGCTGGCCGACCTGCCGGATGGATGGATGGATGGTTGGATGGATGGATGGATGGATGGATGGATGGATGGATGGATGGATGGATGGATGGATGGATGGAAGGAAGGATAGACGGATCTTCGCAGTGGGCTAGCGACTGCCTACTACTCCACTGCCTTGTTATGATCGAAGCACTTATTTTAATGGGGTTGGTATAAAAGAGAAGGTTGTTTTTTTTTTGTTTGTAGGGATACAAAAAGAGAGAAGTGTCTAGTATTCAAATCTTACAATCATGTTTTTTGCTGCATGTTGTAGGATGGCACATATATTATGGACATCCTTCCCTCCTCATAGCTAATCACTGTGTTCTATCTACAGGATCAATACAGACTGCTGTACAAAGCCCTCAAGCTCTATATTGACCTCAGCAATGTCTACAGTAATTTTCCAGACTCCACGTCTTGAAGAGCCAATTTTGGACCGCCACACATAACACCAGACACCAGGCACAAAGCCAATGCGCAAAATTAATTTGTCTTTCTGAGTGATTTTTTTTTTTTAGAGGAAGTACGTAATAGTTTATCTGAATATAGTTCAATACTGACATCAGTCAAGTGCAGGCTCGCACCTACACAAAGATTAGGGCATCGGCCGAGGCAGCCAGAGCAGGTTCGAGGAAAGATCAGGAAAAGAGAGCTCAACAGAAACGAGGACAACATGGACACAGAATTCATCCAGAAGATAAGTTAAGACATCAACAGTGGGAATGAAAAGACTAATTGAAGATTGACACCAACGTCTGTAAATAGTCTTAAAAACAATTTTAATATGTGATCATTCTTTTAAGAATATATCCTGATCAGATCAGTGTTCTCCGATTTAAATGTTGGTGTTCAGGGGGCAAAAGAGGACTACCGTAAAACCCCTAATGTCAGTTCTGGTTGATTGAAGAGGTGAAATTGAAGTTTTCCTCAAATGAAAATCTGTTTTTGTTCACACGTGACCTGATTTGCTCAAATGTAAAGTAACCACTACAACAACTCCAAAGTAATGATGTTTCACGAAACCATCAGCAAGCAAAGTTGGGCAGGATTGTGCACGCGTTCCCAGAGCTAATAATTAGCGAGATTCGAATCCCGGTTCGAATCCATCGAATCCTCTTACTTTAGGTTCGACTCCAGATTCGAATTCTAAAATTGGTGTGGATTCAAATCCTTTGGTTCACAGAAACTTTAAAGGAAAAAGACAAAAAAAAAAAAAAATTCTGTTAGTAAGAAATGTCTATGTTATAATAAACTTTAGATCTTTGTCCAAGTGTACAGATGTAAACCTTTAGCTTTTTTTAAAAATGAAAATACATTATAAAAGACCCCATGTAGAATCTTGTGCCTATTTTCTTGTCATTCTAAAATGTACATGCGGAAATTCCGGAAATATTCCCCCTCCCCTCGGGATTTGAATCCTGGCTCTGGATTCAAATTCGGATTCGAATCTTTACAGGATTCGAATTTGCCCAACCCTAACCAGAGCATCAAAACTGTCAAAGCTGGGATACTAGTACCTAAGCTGGCATCTAGAACAGATGTAGGCTACAGTTGATAAAATTCTGCTAAATCGTAAGAGTTTTCAAACAACAAAATGTAACTGTATTTTTCATTTAAAAGTCTTTGAATCATCGTGTCTCTTTTAGATTGCAACTCCTTTTACGCTCCCAAAGTGTTGCATTAGACAGAGCGATTACATCTTATTTTTTTATTATTTACACAGTTTATATTATCTACACAGTATCTTCTACTATACACATTAAATATCGTCACATTCCATGCGTAAAATTAATCAGCACTTTGCACATTTGATAACATTGTAAGTGATGTTTTCCTTAAATTAAATTAGTGCCATAACGTTTGAACTCATGCTTTCAAGCACAATCTTAATGGTTTTTTTCCCCACATCGTCGAATACACAGGCATAAATATCCCTTCATCCCCCCCCCCTTTCCCCTCTCCCTCCACTCACATGTACTAGAATGTGCTCATTACTAAAAATCTTTGTTGGTTTCCAAAACATTCTGCAAATCCCCAAAGTGATGGGTGGGTTATGGCAGGGCTGCGTTTGTTTGGTCCCTGTAATTGGACGATTGGGCAAACCACACTCCTTCCTTGCAAGCAAAGGATGTATCAAGGGTACNCCCCCCTTCCTCTCTCCCTCCACTCACATGTAATAGAATGTGTTCATTACTAAAAATCTTTGTTGGTTTCCAAAACTTTCTGCAAATCCCCAAAGTCATGGGTGGGTTATGGCAGGGCTGCGTTTGTTTGCTCCCTGGAATTGGACGATTGGGCAAACCACACTCCTTCCTTGCAAGCAAAGGATGTATCAAGGGTACTACGTATTTTTGAGTAGTGCGTGTCAGTCACAGTGAGGAAGGGTGCACACCTACTACAGGTTTATTAGAAATGTAACGTCTTTTGAATCACCGAAGAAAAATCTCGGCAAAATAGCTGCAACCATCTGCGATTCAAATTTGTTGGTGGAATGTATTATCAGCGGCCTTGTGTCGGGGGAAGGATGTGGCAAGAATCAACGGTAGTATAAATGAGGGAGAGATATAAATATAGCAACCACCACTCACAAGACGGTACATTATTGCATTATTTTCTGTCTCTTCCGCATTAGTGGTACCCATCATGGCTTGCCTAGAGACTGTCACTTCCTTTGCTAAGGAAGGGATGCTGTTTGCCACGTTGTCAAGTTGCTGCAACTAAATAAACACTTTAAGATAAAGGCTAATGTCGGATTTTAACGCCCTCAAACCCTGAACTGTATGAAACTTGGAGGCCCTTTGCTACACCAGAAAGTCTCCCAAAGACGTGGATCAAAACAAAATTTGGATCGCCACGGCTAACATCACAATATCCTTAGTACAGTCACTCATCTAATGCGCTGGCATAAAAAGCGTGGCCGAACGGTTAAGGCGTTGGACTCAAAGTCTGTAGATCGTGAGTTCGATTCTCGCCCACAGTCATGTTGTAAGTGCCTTGGGAAAGCATGTAATTCACATTTTCCTCAATGCACCCGTCTGTAAAATAGGTACCTTGCTATAGGCAATGGAAGATATTGTCAGAATGCTAGTGATCAGGGCCTGTAAATGACAGCGGCACTGTGTACTCCCCAGGGAACTGAGAAAGTCCCAGAGTGATCAGGTCTGCTGGGGTTAAAATAGTGTGAAGTCTTGTGAGCTGGCATTAGCTTGGATACGAGACTTAAAAACCGCGTTGTTATTATTATTATATTTTATTCTTCTTAAATGGTAGCACTTAACTGACCTTTATCCAGATAGGTCTCAATGACTAATCATAAATTACATTGATTTTAACATTATTACATGTACATACTATTTCTATGCATGTTGTGATAATGATGTCATTGCACTTCCCATCCCACTCCTCCATTCCCGAACGTTTGTGCAAGATATGTTTTAAAGTAGTTCCAGTGATTCTTACTGATTTATTATTTATATTGTCTTCATTTACTATAACTCTTTTTCATTTGTGTTCCTGTTTTGCACTGTGAATGTAAGCTGTTTTTCTTTTATACAAATAATTTGTCGTAAACTACTTGGTATGCCAATTTTGTTATTAAATTATCACCACAGCACCTTTATTTTTTGAGTCACTTGTCAAGAATCCGAGAGGAAACTGAAGAAACATATCATGTGGATTTTCTCTTTTGAGTTTCAAAATCTAATTCTGTGCTCAGATTTTATTCTAAACAAATTGAATTGTTGTTAGGCCATAGATATTTTGGGTGGCCAGTCAGACGACCCCGTGGAGAGATTGGGAGAAAGTGGATCATTTGGGTCTCTCTTCATTTTCAAGGGCGTTAAAACGCAAAACCTACGAGGACTCAGAATATATAAAATTACCTCCCTTCCACTGATTAAGTTTGTACTGCTTTTCGCACCTATAAGAGGGCCAAATCATTCATTGTATACAAGCCAGTTAATCCGCTAAAATATAAAATCCTCCTTTTTTTTTTTTTTTGAGGCCCTGCCAGCCAGTGTCAGGGTGGACGTAGAAATATGTAAAATGACCTGTGATCTAAATAAAACATCCATTAAGTTTTAAAGTTTCAGGTACAATTTGAGCCTTCTTGATTAAAAAAAATAATGTGTGTAGACCTATATATTCGCACGCGCTGTGTGTGTGTGTGTGTGTGTGTGTGTGTGTGTGTGTGTGTGTGTGTTGTGTGTGTGTGTGTGTGTGTGTGTGTGTGTGTGTGTGTGTGTGTGTGTGTTTCTTTCTTAATCAATGACTATGATAAAGATGATGATGATTGTGATGATAATGATGATGATAAATTATAATGATAATTTTAACCTGCAAACTTAGTTCCAGCACAAAGCGGACCTTACATTACAGCCAAGATTATAGGATCAATAAGTCTTTCCACATTTTGGGACCTCACAATATTAAATCCTAGTGCACTAGTTCATACTTTTGGGTAAATAAGTAAATTTTGAAATCGTGAGGGTCTGCCGTTGTGCATCGTTTGGGATGCGTTTGTTTGGTCTTTGCGGCTGAGCGAAAAAGGCAGTCATTTTATTCTATGGGCGGTCTTAGCTAAGCATAGGAAGTACAGTATCAGTCTCTAGGTGAGCCAAGATGGCTGCGACTAATGCGGAAGAGACAGTAAACAATGCAATGACTTGCGAGTAATGTTTGTCATGACTCCTTCATAAGCATAAAGACCACCATAGTTTCTTGCCACATCCTCCTTCGACACAAGGCCATACATAAGATATTCCACTAACACACCATAATCACCATACAATGTGATTGCCGCCATCTTGCCGAACTTTGTCTTCCGATTTTGTACTACACGTGACACGTTTCTAACAAACCTCTAATAGATGTGCCCTTTTCTCACTGTGACTAGCCCGCATTATTCAAAAGCGTACCCTTTGCAAGGACTGCCCACGGAATAAAATGGAGTGTGGCTTCCCATTTTGTCAAATTGCAGTGACCAAACAAACATAACCCAGATTACATGACTTGTAAATCTCCTGACACATCTGGACCTCACCAGCTCGAATCCCAGGGGACTAGTTCATAGTAAATTCGAAATCATGATTGCCTGTTGTATAGCGTGACTTGGATGTAGTACTTTAGAGTACCTCATATGCTGCTTCACATTAGCAGCATGGGGAAGAAGTGTGCACAGGTTCTAGTCTAGATATTAGTTATGAAATTTAGAGTCTTTTGCGAACACCGGAAACGAAAGCCCGGTAAAAATGAGCCCACCGTCTATGACTCCAAATTTGTTTATGGAACTTCCTATGGTCTTGTGGGGGATGAGGCAAGAATCAAAGGTGATATGTATGCTAATAAGTGAGGCAATGATAATATAAGTATAGCAAATACCACTCGCACCTCAATCTTCTCTTTTCTAGCTCTTCCGCATCAGTTGCAATCATCTTGGCATGTTTAGAGACTGATACTTCCGTTTCCCACAATCTCAGAGGGACCGTTCACAAAATGAAAAGACCCGTGGAAAAATTTGTTTTTTTAATTATTGTATGCAATCACGACATGAAACTCTCTGTGACGCCCCTGGTTTGTGATTACAGGACTCTCACACTCCCGGCCCCCCTCCCCCAATCCATAACCACCAATAAAATGTACTCTATGACTACTACCAGCCCCTTGTGATTATTCGACGTTGTGCAAAATATTACGGGATCTAAAGAACTGTGTAACCTTCTGATCTTCGTCTTACGATAGTAATGTAGACATCAGGAGACAACAGCAGGGCACAGAAGATAGAAGCCCTGACTGACTTCTGATCTCGTATTGGATGGTGTAAGCTTCTTTTGACTCATTGTTTCCGCTGATCTCACCGTTTGGGCATCAAGTCACGCTGAATTCGATCTTCTTATCCCTTTCCCTGGTGGTAGATAGTGATATGGTCGATGGGTCGTTAGCAATGGGATGAGAAGAAACGGAACTCTGCCCATTTCTAAGGTATCGCTCAGTCAGTCAGTCAGTCAGTCAGTCAGTCAGTCAGTCAGTCAGTCAGTCACTCACTCACTCACTCACTCACTCACTCACTCACTCACTCACTCACTCACTCACTCACTCACTCACTCACTCACTCATTCTCTGCCCGGGTTTAATAACAAGCAATCACTCAAGATAGCAATGTCCGTTAATTGTACGGAGGCTTAGATTTGAAAAGGTAAACCAGATAGTACAGTATATACCAGAGGACATTGTCGATAATGAAAATCAATATGCACACACAGCAGTTAGTTCAATCAATATCCATGTACGTAAACAACGCCGATCCCAAATATATATCTACTCCTTCTTTCCCATATAAAAACAATACATACCCCCACATATGCATGCCTACCCACACAGAGCAGCCTGTACAACTGTAATTACGGCTGATTTTATCAATCTTGCACAGTATTACAATAACGAACGTAGACTCTGAAGCAGACCTAAAGTCTGAAGGATATTGCTCATGGGCGTTGCCTCGCGATGGGTTCACCACTATCTGACTGATGCAACGTTAGGCGTAAACTGACGTATATGTCAGTTTCTTATTAAATTGATCTTACCAGTCAAATGTATGCTATAGCTGTCCAATGCTGCAGAGATAAATCAGTTAAAAAAAACAACAATAATATGATAGCCGGGCAGTGGGTGGCCAGGAGTAGAACGTTTTGTTGTTTTTTTTGTTAGTGAAATGTCCTGATCTGACCATAGCGGTGGTGAATATTTTAAGACCTTCACAAACAAACAAACAAACAAACAAACAAACAAACAAACAAACAAACAAACAAAAAAACAGACAGACATACAGACAGACAAGCAAAGATATAGACCGCCAAACAAATAGACAAATAAACAAAGTATATTCAAACAAACAAATAGACAAACAGACAAACAGACAAAACAAACAAACGATCAAACAAACAAACAAAGAGACAGACCGACAAACAAACAGATAAACAAACAAACAAACAAACAAACAAACACAAATACATACAGAGATAAACAAACACAACCTATAAGTGCATTGACTGAAGACTGAAGTGTTGTAACAAGCACACACTGACCTCATGAGCTTGAAGTCCAGAAAATCAGATTAATTGTTTACACATCATGGAGTGTATGAAATGCTGGAATTTGTAAGCAAGAAAAAGTCTAATTATATCTTTAAAAAAAGGACAGGTATTTCCTGGCTTGGAAGATGATATTATCTATCAAGACAGATCGTAATGATGTTTACGAGAAAAGAGTGCAGCTTAATAAATCGAGGGTTGCTTGCCAGAAACGGCTAAGTCAAAAATTTGCGATTTTGAGTGATTGTGCTTATGTCATGTAATTTGATCTGGAGTCTTTTATTAAAAGACAGTATGTCCACATCAAAATAGCTGGAATACGGTCTTTTAAACCAAAACTCCAGCGATGTAATCGACTGTTTTGCCTATTATATATTTTTATTATCGTTAAAAAATGATTTGAGAAATATTGTATATGCAAAGAAAACGATATTTCAGTTTGTCCTTAACTCATTTTAAGATAATTGGAATGGATGCAACAAGAATGATAAGATTTTATTGATGACATTGAGTATAAAACTCATGAATGTGGTGATTGACTCAGTGAAGACTTTTGAGTAATAAAATCAAACAATTAGAATATCGGAGAACAATAAACTATTTTATTTTCATGAACTCTGTATTCATGGCTATTTTAAAACTGTTCAACTCCCCTTTTTTTTCCCGCATCAACTTTCCTTTAAAAAAAAAATGATAAAGTCCAAAAAGTCGATATTTTTCAAAATCTAAAAAAAAGAATCACATAAACTATACAGATGTTTCCCAAATAGTAGAAGACTTAAACATAGTCCAAACCAAGTTTGATCACACAAACCCACGTAACAAAACGCTAGGCAGAGTTGTTTCGCAACAAAAACTTTGAAGTCGATTTTCTCAAAACTGCATTTTTTAGACTTTATCCGGTTTTGGCACGCAACCCTCGAAATGTCCTGAAAATTGCATACCAATGAAAAATTAAGGATATAACGAGCAATAAAAATCTTAAATAGCGCAGCATGCTATGGATGCCTGAAGTAATTCAACTTTTATATGTATATATATATAAAAGTTTTCCGAGCTGCACTAAAGGCGGTAATATTAAATCAGCAGTAAAGAGGTGATGGGGAAGACAAAATTTTCTTTATCAGGCCAGATGTTTAAACTAAAAATACATTTTGGCTTGATGAGGAAAGCTTCCTCTTTCGAAAATTTGTAATAAAGTTTTAGTACTGTTTTATTTTTAGTCTATTATCGATTTTAGTTCATTTGAAGTGCCAAAAACCAAAACGAAATAAAAATTGGAGAGAGAAGTTTTACATACACTGGTCCACTGATTTGGAAGAATCTGCCTAAAAACATCCTCGGTGCTCCCACTGTTGAAATGTTCAAAAAATCTCTAAAAACCCACCTTTTTGTTAAATATTTTGGCCTGTAGACTGAGTATGCCTGGTAAAATGTAAATGATTCTCCTCAAGTGTTGTTGGAAGACTGTTTCGACTGAGTACGTCGGAAAACTGTGTTGTGTAAATACTGAAGATGTGTGTTTTACTTTGAACCCTTATGTGTTTTCAGGAGTTAAACTATGTATCAGTTCTGTAAGGCTCTCAGAGCCCTTCATTGAGGAGTAGGCGCTATAGAAATGGTATTATTATTATTATTACTATTTCGAAGAACTTTTATATCCACTTGAGAGAGTAAGGAGTGTACTGACTCCTCTCACCCCCCCCCCCC
>JAWQUT010000104.1:723643-744667 GCA_033807755.1 Ellobium chinense | reverse complement strand
ACACACACACACACACACACACACACACACACACACACACACACACACACACACACAGAGGAACATAATGTATAATCCTCTTTTTTCTGAAAAACCACGAGACATCGATTGTTCACGCTTCAGTCTACCTCAATACTTAATAATAACGTCCTCATTCACGGGTAGCTTTCCATGACGTGCGTTTTATGTTTGCTAAATAAATATGTCTTTAAATCTATGTTGTCTAAGTTTGATTTGAACTTACAGCACTCGGTAAAGAAAATGCTTGCGGTCTACACTAACAAAAAAGAAACTTAATGACATTGCCTGCCTGGCGTCTTCCTCTACTCCTCCGTTAAAGCATGAAGACGCCAGTATTTTTTTTTCATTGTTGGCTATATAAGGTTTTACATGTTTCACTAACTTATCCACGGGTCCCATGCCAATATGCTTTCCACACATGTTATTTGACTCTTCTTCCAAATTTTGACACAAAGAAAAATGTCCCCAAACCTGTTACATTTAGAGAACTTGGGCAGTGCATCAGGCTACCTAATATTTTAGGCCTTTTCACTTGGTAAACAGGATAACCTTACCCACGTAGCAACAACCACATAGTTTATATTTCAGTGGCTAAACCTCACCAATTCTGAGTCCACAAATGTAGCTGTACCTATCTCAGCCTTTAACGTTCAAATCCAGCCCCTTTACCCCTGCCACCGAATTTTCTGTTTTTATAGGGACTGTTTAAAATAATTGCATACCAAAATGCCAGGTACTATTGGTATCTCCATACCTTGGACAAAAGTTATTACCCTTTCCCAGAAATTCTAATGCAGATCACATGGTGTGCAACCTACCACTATCGGTGCATTGGAGTTTCTGTGCAAAACTGCACACTAAAGTGCTGAATGATGCAGTTTTCGTCCTTAAGGATGATTATCTTAAGACAACTGTAACATGCGGTTCTTTGATATTAGATTTCACCCATGTCTCTTAAATAACTCTATGCATGACTCTACCATCGCATTTCTGCATTGTCTGTCTTGCCGCATAATTATGAGGAATTAAAACACACACTCTGGTATGAACTGAAGTAACTTTGTGTCAAGACAGAAATTCCAGAAAAGCTTTGGTAAGGTCATGAATAAAGGTATCAAAGAGCGATAAGCGAAGTCTGGTGTCAAACAACTGGTGCTACTGCAAATGACAGATGTCCTAAGATCATCACCTTGAGGGAGAAACTGGCACCATTCAGCACAGTGGTGTGCAATTTTACACAGGAACTCCAATGCACGTACACTGATAAGCTGCACACCATATTATCTACATTTCAACCTCTGGGAAAGGATAGCCCTTTCCTTTATGAAAGGTGACAACATCGTTTGTTTGATACCATATTTCACCAAAGTCTCCCAGATATCTTGTATCACAATTCTATAAACGCTTTTTTGGATTTCCTGTCTAGACACAAAGTTACCTCAGTTTACGCTTAAGAGTGTTGTTAGTTACTCGTAATGAAGACAGAAAATCCAGAAAAAACTTCGGTAAGGTCGTGTATAAAGGTATCTAATGGACATTGGTGAAGTCTAGTGTCAAACAACTGATGCTGCTGCAAATGGCGGTTGTCCTAAGATTATCATCCTCAAAGAAGGCTTAAGCACTATCCAGCATTTTGGTGCGCAGTTTTGCATAGAAACTCTAATGCTTTTATGGTCTACAGTACAACCTTTGGGAACGGACAACATCTACCCTGAATACATACGATGTCGCTTCAGACCTAATGCACCGCTTAATACCGATCGAATCCTGGTCGCCTTTGCATAAAAGCTCGGAAAAATTACGAAGTTCCAGGATGTTTATTTCGTGTTCGACATTTTCGACAAGTTACCACACTGCAATTTTTTGGACTAAATTTCTGCGGGGTCATTTCGATTATATAAATCGGGTGACCCAGAAAAAAAAAAGTTGATTTAATTTCAAAATGTTTTTAATTTCAAAAATTCAAATCCAATGTAGTAGAAATTTGGCACACATTAGCAGACATATAGTATTCCATCTCTATCCATTCCCACAATACTCCTTTAAGGCACCATATATAGAGGATCTGTAATGAGTGTTTGTTTGGTATCAAACAAACACGAGTTTCACATCCTTTCTATCATATAAACTAATAAAAACTTCTAATCGTGAAAAGGACCCTGAAGTGGCCCTCACCCTGTTTGAGACACATCAATCACAACTGAACTGAATGAACTATACAGTTACTCGACACAAAGTAGATCCAAACAGCTGACAGTCATCGATGAAACTTTAGACCACAGAAACACTGTGACATTTCAAGTACTTTTATTCAAATGTTTAACTGAACCGAAACTGAAACGTAAAGAGAAAATAGACAAGCGATAAAAAATATACTGAAATAATTTTTGAAAAAATCTAGACAGAGGGCAGTGAAAATAGTTACAAAAGAAATGACGTCATATAGTCATGACGTCGCAAAAGAAATGAAATCACATATTCATACATCTAGGGATTTCCAAGGTTTCCAATCAAATTATTCGCAGGCAGGTCAAAGGTCAAATTTATGTAACGTGTGACATATCAAAAAATGATTACACACTTTTATGCCACCGGCGATAGTCTCTGATTATATGATAAAATGTTAGTAAGACACATAAAACCTATGATTATGAGGCTTTACAATGACCTATGTGAAATAAGGGATAATCCTAGGGAAGTACAATTGTATAAGATTATCTAAGGGGAACACTCTCACGCACGCTTGCGCGCATACACACAAAACCACAAAAAACACTCTCGTGAGCTCACGCTCACTCACTCTCTAACACACACACACACACACACACACACACACACACACACACACACACTCTAATGTCTCTGATTCGTATCTCATATCAGTCTAGCAAGCAAAAAAAAAAAGTTGGGAAACTCACTCGGGTGTAAACATCAAAAACTATTGACGTCATACACACGGCTCAAAGGCACTCTTAATTATCTGAATGAACGTATTCATAATTGTCTTGGGAACGCTTCGGCGCCCCTCTAGGATCAGAAATACGCACAAGGACATTAAAAGCACACACATAAATTATGATTTATGACAGTCTAACGCTTGAGTGGATATTTTAATGACAGAAATAACATTTACTCGCTTATTAGTTACTTTTGTATGGGTGTACGTGGTTAAGTGTGTGTTTCTAAGGGAAGACCCTATTTCTTGGACATGTAAAAAATGGCTTTGGAAACATCGTGCAGAAATAATTGCCATTGACAGGGTTTGTGATAATGCTACTTTCTGAAATGCCTTTGGTCAATCATATTAGGGCAGACGTCAGTATGTTTAGGAAGCCACCTGTAAGAGATTTGTAATTAAGAACTCACTCAAGCGTAAATTTACTGGTGCCGTCACGGTTCTGGTATTCCACTATTTACGTCACAAGGCAGAGAGAGTAAAGAATAAATTCCCTTGACGTAGGGAGATAACCTGCTTGCGCCATACTGGAACTACTTTTTGGTCCCAGAATAACCAGCTTATTCTAATCGGCCAGAGGTTCCCATCCTCTGGCGGGTGTACCCCTGGAAGTTCGGAATGCATATCCCATAGGGGTACAAAGAAAGCACTAGAGCTATATCCAAATTTTTTTTTTAATGAATTCCAGATTAGCTATACTTTACTTCACATAAAAATCACGTCTAAGTGCTTTCAATTTCAAGACAGGCTTCGCGAGACTGTTCTTTAGAATTAAAGGGTACACATATGAAGAGATCAGAACCCTTCAGTTGGCCCGTCATTGATGACAGAGAAGCTTTCCTAGGCTTATGGGCTCTACGTTCTCCTTTTATGACTCTTTCCGGTGATATTTGTTCCTCGGATACCCCAAGACAAACTTTGCATTAAGGATATCGATGTGGGAGTCTACCTGTGATAGCTTTCCATTTTCAAAGACAAAAAAAAATCTTACACTATTTACATGCATAGGTGGCCCAGCATTAGACCAGGTGCACAAAAGCTTCTCAGTCCTTCCCCCCTTTCCTCCTTTCCCCCTTTTCAGGCCGACACATTTTATGCCACATAATCTGTACACTGGGTAGTAGGTAAATGTATTTCGTCAGTTTCCCCACTTCCTCCTTTTCTTCCCGACTCTGGATGGTTTCATACAAGATAATAATTTCGTTTGCGTGTCACGATGGCATCGACTGAAATGTTCAACACCCATGGGAGACCCCTTGACTGTCTCTCGCTCTCTCTCTCTCTCTCTCTCTCTCTCTCTCTCTCTCTCACACACACACACACACACACACACACACACACACACACCTCTCCCTCTTAGCCGTGTCTTGAAGACTTTGAGCAATGCAGTTATCACACTGTCAAACCACCTTGCACCAGTTTCCCTAACTCCTACCATCCCAGCGCATTCTTCTCTCCTGCTTGTCAATGACAACAGAACGTTCTTAGCTTCAGGAAGTGCCCTCAATCCTTGTAATAAACACCATAGATCTCCTTTCAAAGTCATTTCATTATAACTTTCGTGCCCGCCTTCACAAATCTGTATCGAAGTAACTTTTCCTTTTATTAGTATTATGTATGCCTGCTCTTATGTACCATTTAATGTACTTAAGCTGAATAAATTAGTATTGTTATTAATTATTGTTATTGTTGTTGATATTGTTACTGACAATATTGTGACCACTGATGACGTCAGACTGGTTTTATGTGTTCCTTACCCTCCCCACCCCAACTGCTACCTCACCTACTCGTTACACCCCCTGCCGCTGCCGCCTACGTCAAAGTAGTAGGACCCTCAGCCTAATTATACTAAAGTACCCGTGCCTTTCGCAAGATCAATCGCTTCACACGATCGGATTCCCTGTCCTTTCTTCTTCAACCCTTTCCTCACTTCTATAGGGGAAGGTAGTAATCGGATGAATTCTTTCTAACGGTCCTCAGACGGGCCTCGCTGGGCTAAAATTATCTCACTTGAGGGTGCACTGACGTATATAATACCTATATATAATACCAGTATATATAGCCATTTAATCTTTTGGGACAGCCAGTACCTAAGCTATATATAAAGGTTGGTAACCCTTGTTAAAGTCACACATGATACGGGACCTTGGGTCGCCATGAAAAGCAAAATTCAAACTGGAAACATATAGATCTGGACTTCAAGCATTTTGACTAATTATTTAATGTAAAATAGGAAATTATATCATTTAACTGCACATACTAATTACGTACCTATCATTTCTCTTTATTTAAAGCAAACAAAACAAGATCTACAATTTTGTGAGGTCACTGCTGATTGTTATGCCCTGTGCTGGTTAGGAGGTAATTATAGTCCCTTAAAGCAGTTACTCTACTCGGGAACTTCTAAACAATCCAACATATTTCCTCTAGATGAAGTACATCGGCTATAGTGAAGAACATCAGCTGTAGTGAAGAACATCAGCTATAGTGAAGAACATCAGCTGTAGTGAAGAACATCAGCTATAGTGAAAAACATCAGCTGTAGTGAGGAACATCAGCTATAGTGAAAAACATCAGCTGTAGTGAAGAACATCAGCTGAAATGAAGAACATCAGCGTTAGTGAAGAACATCAGTTGTAGTGAAGAAGATCAGTTATGGTGAAAAACATCAGCTACAGTGAAAAACATCAGCTATAGTGAAGAACATCAGCTATAGTGAAGAACATCAACTACAGTGTATAACATCAACTGTAGTCAAAACATCACCTGTAGTGAAGAACAGCAGCTTCATAGCGAAGAAAGTCAACCGTAGTGAAGAAAATGAGCTACATAGTGAAGAACATCAACTATGAAGGTAAAAACAACGTCAACTGTAGTGAAAAACATCTGCTATGTAGTGAAGACCATCAGCTACAGCTTATGTAGCTTTACTGGTGAATCTGGCGCCAGGAAAATTGCCAGCATTTTGTTACGACATCCACTTTCTGTTATGTGTTTCCGGCAACAAAATCACAAGCACTGCACTCCCGATAGCTTCATATGTTCTCCGTTCTCCGGTTCAGAACCCAGCAAAGAGTTGTTCTACTAATTGTCCCTGTGTTTACCTGGCTGTGGATCCTTCTTGCACCTCCTGCATATTTGTTACTTTTGCCTTCTCCTTTGTCTCCACCCGGGCACCCTTTTCCAGTATTCATTTCAGGTGATGACGTTCTGTCCATTCCTTTCTTCCCCCTCGCTCAGCCTCCTTGTCAGCTCTCTCAGTACATCCGCTTTGCCATATTTGATTGTTCCAGATGCCAGTTTGTCTGCAGTGTCATTCCCTTTGACACCGGCATGTCCTGAAGAGTAGATCAATCAAATCAATGATCTAACTTTTTAGAGTAATAGAACGTGAATGAATGATTCTCAATGAGCTTTTTGTAGAGTGCTTTCCCGTTTAACGTCATCTGACAAAAGGGTGTATCTTTGCCAAAATTGTCCAGGAGAAAACTGATGGGTCTGACCAAATGTAGCTCATCGCTGCAATAAAATTCGTGTCTAATTTCTGTTACCCCATTAACGGCATTGGCAGTTTTGCCGGAGTACTTCGTTGGGAAATGAATATTGACATGAAAATCACCAGTCTGCAAAAAAAAAATCTGAGTTTTGGGGAGAAAACCAATATAAGTCCTTTTGTCGGAGGACGTAAGAGATCCTCCGTGTGCATTATAGAAACTGGAGGTGGAGTTGTTGAAGTTTCTAGTACACCTATATCACGGAAGTGAAAAGGAAGGACCAGACCTTTAAATTCAACATAATAACTGAATGTAGGGTGGTAGGGAATAGCCTATTTCAAACTTGGGGTGTGCCCCCATATTTAAATCTTGTTGTGTAGGTTTATAAAATACACCCTAGTATAGTCGATTCATTTAATCGCAGTTCGCTTATCGCAGCTTCCACTTTATTGTAACATTTTTCAGATCAAGTCACTGGATAATTGAATGTCTTTTTATCGCAAGACCTTCACGCTCCCGGTTAGTTGCGGTTATGCAGAGACGTCTATGCTACGCGGGTGAAAGTGAATCTCTTCATATCAAAGAGCTGACCTGTGTCACGTGAGAAGGCAGCATTTTCTGGCATGGTATAAAAGGGTGGAACAACTTCCTCTATTTATAGCTAAGACACCGACTGTAAAATGCCATTGTAAGCTAACTTTAACTGTAGAAGCTAACCTAGATAATGAGTATTCCTTTGTGCAAGGGAAAAAAAGTATATCTTTAATACCAAAGTACTTTCTGCTAAGATCCACACTTAAGAGCAGGAAATTGCATCTGTGCATTTGAAATTCATTCATAGTACTTAAATGATCGTTGGTGTTTGTAAAACACGAGGAGAAGGGAAGAAGCTTAGATAATTCTTTCTGCGTAAAACGCGTAAAACTGGGGGTAAAACAGCTACGAACATCAGGGACCAATCAGTGTTGTCATACAGTTCCGGGTTAATCTAACAGCAAAAGTGACATATTATGCTACGGGCCACAAAGTTTCGAGAACTCTACACTAAATGCTTGCAAGCTGAATAAATGAGGAGTCCCAGGCCAGATTTCTTGCTTACCGACATTTTCTTGATGAGATTTGTGAACGCACTATAGAGGNTCCTAAGTTAGAAATAAAAAAAAACAGATATCGAACACTGAATTTCTCTGGAAATAAAATTGATATTCACTCTCTCTCTCTCTCCCTCTCTCTCTCTCTCTTTTTTCTCTCTCTCTTTCTCTCTCTGTCTTTCTCTCTCTCGCTTTAGTTTTCTTTCACCTAAGGCCTGGCAGGTTTTAAACCCGCTCCTGATGCTACAGACCTCATGCTAGCTTAATTTGGCTCGGATATCATAGGGGGTATATTTCAACTCCCCTTTTCCCTCTTTTGGCATGCCCTGCTTCCAGTAAGAAGGGCTCCAGGGGGGAAATTTTGATATCATGGGAAACTATGTCCATTTTACTTTATTTTACCAGGCACTATTTAGCCCTGGGCTGGAACTGCCAGGTCAAGGGTGTGCTCAGGCGGAAGAGGAGGGGTTTGGCGTTGACCAGTGAAAAATGTAGGGTATGTTTACAAATAGCAACAAGGCTCAAAATTTCAATGGGCCTGCTAGGGTTGGGTAAGTCTTAAAATTTGGGCCACATAATGAGCTTCAGTCTGATATGGGTCTGGGTGAAAGCTAAAACTTTGGGTTCAGAGGGCAGCTCAAAATGTTAATAAAGCCCATAGAGGAAAAAAGGGTTCAATCCTATTACAGGTCTGTAACCTTATTCCGCAGCGAGCTATTTTTCGTGAATTTCCTGGGTTACTTCCCACAAAGTGCTTCTTACTAGTAAAAAAAAGAAAATTGTATAGGAAGAAACAGCCATCAAATGAAATCCAAATGCCATTATTTCTCTCTATATAAACCCTTGTTATTTGGACATTATCAATTATAGTATGCTCTCCCATTAACTGAAGGACTGCCCAAATATGCTTTATTGGTAGAAGTGTTAGATCCTTGCGAAAAGCCATTTCCGACTTTCTGCGTAAAAAAAAAAAAAAAAGCACTAAACTTTCACAGGAAGTCGTGCAAAGACCTCAGTTACGGTGGTTTGGTTTGTTTTTTTTCCTTAAAACTGAGGACATTTGGGTTATTAGTACTATAACAGAAATCAAGTCATAAATATTTTGGGATGTTATCATTGCAAACAGTATTTCTGAAATCATAACATTATAGTGCCGATCTGTTTTCTTAAATCATTCAGCGTACTGGATTCTCGATACACCTCTGTGGTCAGTACACACAAACGACGGCAGGAGTCTTCCAGTAGTGGTGTAGCGCCACTGGAGCTACAATGTGTCAAGGCGACACTCACTTCCCTTCCCCCCTCCCCCTCCAAACTTTGACTGTAGTAGTAAATTAACAAAAAGGATTTCTTCAGTTCACGAGGGAAAACCTGTGTCACCCAGTTCATGGGTCTTTGGTCTTTTGAAGTATGAAAAACAAACCACTACGTGTTATACAGACATATATTTCATTAACACTACAGTAAACTGATGAAGACCATAGTGCTTGTCCCCCTCACATTCAAAAAAGGTATGATCAGATCAATGAAGTAAATGTCAAGGTCACTCGTGTTGTTGTTTTGTTGTTGTTTTTTTTTGTTGGGGGGGGNGGGGGGGGGTGGGGTCGGATGTTAATGTGATTGTCCCGTTTCTTTTTGTTACTACTGACAAGACAGAAGATCTTTTCGTTTGTGTGTTTGTGGATAACGAATTCAGAGTTCCTCGTATGAAATTTCGGTGCTCCCTAGCCTTCTAATATCATGTCAGCTTAGAATATTAAGCATAATGCTAACGTGGTTAAGAAGTTCGAGCAAACGTGGACAAAGTTCAAAACAAAATGTGGTTTGCTGCGACAGCTTCACAGGGTCAATAGTTACAGTGTCAGTGTTACAGTTACTACAGTCGTAGTATTTTGATGTTGTTTATTGTCTCCAGCGCTGGCCCTAATTCATGATCAGTGCCAAACGTGTCCGGCACCATTGTCTTATTGCGCGGAAAATGTTGAGTGAAAGAAATTGTCTCCCTCGCACTCTTCAGTGAGACAAGCAAACTGGGTGCCATGCAGCATGTGGCACCGGTACACAGATTACTGATGCATCCCAGTATTTCCCTGCCGAAAAAACCATCCTACGCCTCTGGTGTTACATCATCTCGGTTTTGTTGATTTGAGTTTCTAGCTCTTGTTTATTTGTTTTGTCGTAAAACGCCAACAATACGCCAGTCATGTTTCAGTAGAGATACAATATTTACATGGGCAACCTCAAGCGAAATGACCCGGATGCGATACACGGTCGGTGACCCAAGGCTGTACATTGTTAGCAAACGACGCCAATATGAAACAGAAAAACAACATAAGAACAATCTGGCCCGTGACGAGCTGGGATTATAACCTCATGTTCATGGGACTATTGTATGTACGTCATCGCGTAATAGCATGGAGCTTAGTGGTGAGATAACCAGAGCAGGACGTGAACAGGAGCGGAACGGTTACGTCCCTTTGGCACATTTGTTATTATAATTTAAGAATACAGTAGGACAGACTTTTTCAACAAAAAATGCAGCGCAAAACTCAAACTCATTTCCTTTTTTTTTTTTTCAACTTTATGAGTTCAAGCATCCCTGGTTACGGAAGTGATTTCCTAGACAATGTTGGCTATTAAAGTTTTCTGTTTTGTTTTTTGAAGCTTCTCATAGCTCTCCTAGATTTATCCCTTTTATTCATTGTTAGGTGAGTGTCTCCAGAGATGTAGCTTATCAGTATGTCGGACAGATGTGAACTCAAATGGCCTGGCAGACAGGCAGACTGGCAGAGAGACAGACGGGCAAAGTAATCACCCTCCCCCTTATTCCCAAAAAATAAGAATAAAAAAAAATCCTGATGTGGTTTAGTAGAGTACCGGTATGTCTTTTAGACGTCAATCCATTTTTTGCTAGCATCTGACCCCAGAAACCCGAACTATTGCATGGCGTGCCATTAGCATGTGCTGTAGATAGTGTGCGACCCTCTAGTCACCATTCTATTCAACGCTTTCGAAAGCCTCATTGCGTCTGCAGCCAACGCCCACTAAACATGTGCTCGAGACACACCCACTTCCATTGTGAGGAAGTCACTTTGTAAACAAATATTTAACGAACAGCAGTTCTCCCTCACGGGGAAATTTCCTGTCTCATGCAGTTCATTAAATACATTTTGGTTTGTAGTTTGATCAGGATGGTTTATTTTGCTTTCCCCGAACACAATCCACGCGCTAGAAACAAGTTTCGATGATCATGGATTCCCAAACCGCAATCAAGGAAATCACGGTGAATAGTCTATTTTAAGAACAACCCATAGGAGTTGAGGAAACCCCTATTCTGATTGGTCAACAAATATAACACATAAACGTGTCCTTAATGAAACTTTATGTATGAATACGCATTTAATTTCACTATCGGAGATATTGTTGATATTATGTTCGGATAAAATTATAATCCACAGTCTATATTTAAGTATATCCCAACTGCAGCTAAAAGTGGTGCTCAATTTTGCTCATAGACCAACAAAAATCCTCAACATTTAGAAATATAGTTTCGGCGGAAGAAGCTGTGTTATTTGGCTCCGCGACCAGCTCTGGGGCAAGCCGAGCTATCCTGAGTATCAGTAGACGAGAGAGGCGAGAGCGGAACCTCCTACTCCTTTTCTTCTCCCTATCGGCTAACGACTATCCCTTGAGGTTTTATGGTTCTAAGTGCCAGACCTCGGGGACACTACGATCATGGACCTTCTCTACGGACACGATAGAAAACTTGGTTATCTGGAAGAGCCAGATATGGTGGATTTTTTGGATTCGAACGAGATGTTTCACACCCCTATGGTAAGTCATATCCTCGTTCATGTTGTGAATGACGAAACGGATTCATGCGCATTCGCGATGTTAGCATATTATCTATACGGAGGCGTGAATAGTCTACAACCTGTTCCATATGTTAGCTAAATTCTCATCCACCGGCCGTATTTGTTTCATATATCCATGTCGCTTCTCACTATTATAAACTTTCAAAGCAATAGACTGTATCCGAAAGTTGATTCTGAGAGAAGAATCAAAGGAAAGACAGGAATCATCGAAGGGTTTGGTCGTATTACCATTTGAAGCCACCGGTTGTCACGATGTAAACACATGGTCGCCTCTATTCACACTGATAGAGGCCTTGCCCTCAGTTTACCGGGACCGGAGGGGAACGCCCATGTTTTTGGAGTTGGCATGAAAAGCGAGACATAGGGGGAACAAATGTTTTATGGACACACATGGATGGATGCATTAAGCCCAACTAGTAAATGCATTTAAAATGGAACTATGAAAACAGGACATTTACCCCCGTGTGACAGTAAGGAAATTGTGCGATGATGCTGTAGAATGTTTTACCTTTAGTCTTCACCTCATTTTTCATACAAAGCAGCTATAAAACAGTAGAATACAACATGTAGTCTATGTAAATACACAAATTTATTACAAATGAAATTTATATAGTCTATATAAATATATATATATATATATATATATATAATATATATATATATATACAAAATCATTGCTAGTAGAATGCTAGTCATAGCATTGCAGTGCCGGGATAATCACGGAATAGGACCGATCTTGTGACTAAACTGTCTAAACCAATGACTAAATGAACTGCATCAATGCAAGAGTGGTCCTGTCCCAGGAGATAGCTGCAGTGCCCAGGTCCTCCCAGCTCTAAAGGCAACACCAGTGTGAAGTGAGGATCAGGAGTTAGGTGTCTTTCCAAAAGACACAGTTGTATAAACCACCTGACACTGAATCAGACCCACAATCCTCAGATTAGATGGTCATCCAATTGTTAGTACGACTCAAAAGCTTCATGGCCAAGCTGCCCCCCCATCCCCCACCACCACCCCCAACCAAAAGCGCCATATCATTTACTGCATCTTCATGATTTGTGACGAAATGTTATTGGCATGTTTTCAATAGAGTCTAAATTTAAATTAATTCTCTAGATCTATTTTTGCCTACTGAATATTTATAAGACACATTTTCAAAATTATTCACACTATTTGTTACACTTTGGATGTTTTTGTTTATTTCGCATTGCTCTGAACTTTAACCCTTATCCTCGCCAAGATGGAGAAATATCAAGTTTCTTTAAAGGAAGACTGCACTGTCCTACAGACCATATTAAATCACAGGATACTCTATCATTCCAATAAAACAGTATTTTAAGGCTCTGTTATAATGCTATTATGCCTCTGCTGGCCCCAGACAACCCACAGGGTTACATTATCCAAAGTCCGAATTGTTACAACCACTGCGTGCGTGGCTGCCATAAGCTTTCGTCAAATACGTTCTTGCCACATGGCCAAGCTATCTATCCAGTGCTCTGAGAATGGGCGATAGCATGTTGGTATGAATGTTTTAATTCTTCTGTGAACAGTAGATATGCCAAATAAAATCATGCTGAGGCCTTAAAAAATGCAGAATACTTTTTCTGGCTTACACCATCAATCTTTACGTTTGAATTTGGAATACCAGAACCTTAATTAAAAGCTGAATAATACATTATCGGGTAGAGGTGTCTGCAGCTGCTGGAATGTAAGTGGCGTCAGCGTTTTTGCCACAGGCTTCTGCTGATTGGGGAAGGGGAATAATTCTGAATGCAAGGGCTAAACCGGTAACTCTAGCTCTCTTTATTGCGTCATATTACATACGCATACGGTAACAGAACGATGCCTTTTCTTCGCAAAATTGACTCGGTGGGCACTATAGATAAATTTTAGAGAGAAAAAGTATTGAAAAACGAAAAATTATTTTTGATGCGCTTGTCCTACTTTAAAAAGGAACATTTCCTGTCAAGTGTCATGACAGCAGAAAACTCAGTTCCAGCTGCTGCTGTTTTCTTTTCTTACGTCTAGTCTATTAATTGTTCTTTTGTGACAAGGTTGCAAATTTTTTTTAGGAGGAGATGTGCTATTGAAACAAGGACTGAAGGAGTATTTACTTTGTAATTATCAGAATGGATATATTGGGCAAACTTTGCTGCACTTTGCATGTATTGTGTAATTTCACAGTATCAACAAATTTGTTGAGGCCTCTCTTCCTATGTTGTAAGCCAGGTAAAATGAACATTAGGACTCACACAAACCTAAGATATTATTTATGGTTTGAGATAGTCTTTCAGATCATCATATGTTATTAATTTTCAGCAGTTAAGTATGTTGGTGTAAGTGTAATGCCAGAGTAATCCCTGGGATGAAAGTAAAGGAGCACAACTCAAACCCATGGTGTCATCTTTTAAGAATGATCTAGATGCCATTTAAGACATAGTCTAGGGTAATCGTAATCACTGTAGATGCCTGAGTCGTGCAGCTGCTGTTATCATCAGTCTATAGGTCAAACAGTGCAAAACCCCGAGCCTAGCTATTCCCTAATGTGATATTTAAACAGGGTAACTTCCTTATCGCAACCAGTTTGGCTACACTGTGGTCAGTTTAGTCAAATATAGCCCCACTGGCATTGTCCCTGCTTCAACTTTGGAAACTAGAATAAAAACTGAGCTCTTTAAGGGTGGAGTGCTTATCTCTTGGCTCCGAAAGTGTCATCTAAATCTTGATGTATTCACTCTCTCGGACTGAGGGGGTTTTGTTGCAGATTTTGACAGGTAGTTATCTTCCATTGTTGCTGGTCAAGTTTATCGCTTTGATATGAGGTAAGGAAGGAGTGGAGAAAATGGAAGCTGCCTTATGTCACAACAAGAGATCTCAGTTCTTATCAGCACAGTGCAAGCAGCAGGTTTCTTGGTGGTTAAGGGAACTGGGAACTGTAGTTCAGACAGGTTGTCTTGCTCCAAGATTGGCAGGGGAGGGAAGGCAAGGGGGAAGGAAGGTGTTGTTGGTGAATATGTCCCTGTCATTCCACAGAGTTTAAGAGCTGTTTTGCTGTTGTAGCGTTAAAAAGTGCCACGGCATAACCCTGTTGCAATAATACCATTCTGCTGTGACACCACTTATCATGTGCCTGACTCTTGTTTCTCAGTATTGTGAAAGAGCCGACTTACTATTGTTAAGCAGCCAGATGATATAATTAATGCAGAAATTAAATGGCAAATTCAGCTGCTTGCTTTTACTCGTACACTCTTGTAACTGACATCCATAAACGCACTTATGGGAGTGTTGTAGTAAAATGTGGAAAAGCGGGTTCCACAAACAAACAAAAAATACATGTCCATTGTGAAGGCACCAACATAGATAGGAGTAACATTTGTCTACAGCTCCTTTTTATTGACCTCGAAACTTCATAATGCAGAAGGAATGCATATATTTCACATTCAGTGTCAAAGTGAATTTTAGAGAAATCACAAATTCATAAATTTTATTAATCTCGTAATACTGTATTTCATGATTTTGTGGGCCCAGTTACCATCCTCTCCTAACAACCCTTTCCCCCTTTCTTCACCTCGTCCCCTCCCCCCCAAAGAAAATACTGTGTTTCAACAAAAACCATCAAGCTTCCTTCAGTTAGGCCAGTATTGATCAATCTTTATCAGTTTTCTGGGAGTATCTCAACCTCTATTTTGCAAGTTTTCTCTGAAGTGTCATTCTGATAAACTTGCCAGTGCCTGTCATAAACCTTATATGTTCATCCCATGCTTATACCATGCCAGTATTAGTTTTTTTATCTTGTAAGGACACTTTTTCCATCTTTGGTTAACTATTCTTGTTGGGTCATGTCACGCTTGATCATGGCTGCCTCCTGAAAGTGTGTCACTTATCTAACTAGGCTAATTATAGGAAGAAGATACACTCTCACTAGAGATAGTGCACAGCATTCTTGGCACGTGACAATATTGTGTAGCAAACTAAGGAGAGGAAACTCCAAAGTTTAGAAGGGGTTGTTGACTTACTGACACACCACTCCAAAGTTCACAGCTCCAGATTTGTTTTTTTGTTTATTTTTGTAATTCTGGTTGGTTGCCATTTAGCAAACAGTGATAAAAATGACATGACCATATAATAGTTCAGGACATCTTTATAGAGCCATTACAACGCTTATTGTCCAAAATTAATGTAACCTTTGTATCTGCCTATCAGTTTCTGATGACATCATTTTTCATTTTGTTAGAGTCAGGCCTTGACCTGTAGTTTTCAGGGAAAGGTTGTGTCCATAGTGAATTATTCTTTATACTTTTTTTTTAAAATTTTGATTACCGTTGACATCTGCTACCAATCTACCATTGTAGATCGCTTCTGCTGTCTTACTAATAAACAGTTTATATACTACCTGAAGTGCATTTAGTGTCCTCATCCCTCTTTTCTTTTTTAATTAACCTTGCATTATATTGATGTATCCAGAAAAAAATCATCGGCAAGTGGGCCGGTTTACTTAGAGGCATAACATACCTTTAAATTTATTACATCCTTTGAACTTAATTCCCCCATGATTCTATGGACTAGGGTGGACGCCCCGGAAACAAAATTCAAGAATTAGTGTGTTTGTTCTCATGTGTCTGCAGTTAAAATTTCTGTCTTAATGGTCAATATTATTGTATGGTTGGTAACACACGTTTGTTTCTGCTTTTGTTGTTGTTGTTGGGAAAAACGACATTGCTTCTGCTCATGCAGAATGACACATTCGACGGTTGAGGATACTTTTGGCAGCTCTTTTACTATGGGTAATGAAATGGACCCTTCACCTTTGATTCTTTCTTTACGCGTACACTTGTCCTTGGCCGGCGTTCCTCGGGCTATCATTACTGCATTATTTATTAGGATGCAGTAGATCTTGCTCTCGCCCGGTCATCGCTGTTTGGTGGTTGGTTTCCTCGGCTTCTGTTCCTATCTTTCTTAGCTACACACTACACAGTATCATGGGGGAAGAGCACAAGAGTGTGTGATAGTCTCTTTGTGCCTGGAGGAATTAGTTTGTCTCGACTTTCCAGGATTTTCCGACTCCTTTTAAACAGCCACAGCTACCGCTCATTCAGATTGTGTTTTTCAATTTTTTTTCTCCCATTCCCGGACATGTGTTGTATCTTGAAGAAAGGGGGGNGGGGGGGGGGGGAAGTGAAGTAGAGGCACATAGGAGAGTGGATGAAAATGCAGATGTTTGTTTATTTATATATTGTTTATATTACTGGCCTTACTTAACAGATATTTTCATAAATGTTCATTACTTTTTGCGAAATGTACATGTGCCGTCGATTTTCCTTCTCTTTAAATATCTTTGTTTAAGTTGTTATGTAGATACCTACTAGATCTAAGGAAACGATTGGTATTGTGAGAGTATTGTTATTACTATCCTCTAGCACCAGGCACAGCGTGTGAATAGAATAGTGGCTACACTACCACCTGTCTGGCATTGGTCAGTAAGTTGACCTGCTCTTGTTAGTGCATGTCATAGAGTGCTATTACTGGCTACAGGGTCAATAATAGAACCCTGTGGTGCGTGCTGACCCGACCGAGCCTGCTAGACCTATAATGTGCTCCAAGCGAGACTCACAGTACGAGAAGAAACTCCTCTTGGCTGCTTGTATCACGGTACCTCAGTAGCTCATTACCTCACTCAACTTGCTTGGTATAGTCTAAGCAGCCTCCCAGCTGCCACATTGAAAGACTCAAGTCTGTATAGTTCACTTGCGAATGGAGAGTGGCTTACAGTCCCGCCCTATCTCCCGGACACTTATACGGTTTTTGTTTGTTTTCACATTTGTTTGTCACTGTTTCCAAAGTCTCTATAAATATTTATCGAAAGTTTTAATTCATATTTTAAAAGCCCGAAGTTTGGACCTTTTGAGCGTTGATTTTTTTTTTCTTTTTAGTTGGTCTTCCTGTGTGTTTGCATTCAGTTTATCCTATATTATTCTTTCGGCTATCTCCTGGGACAGGACCGCTCTTGCATTAATACAGTTCATTTAGTCATTGGTTTAGCTACAAGATCGGTCCTATTCCGTGATTGTACCATTCTTTCTTATTTCTTTAAGAGGTTTATTATGTTTACTGTACTTCTTCCAAACTCTCATCATATCGCTTCTGAATCATCACGCTGACATAATGATGTATTCAAGACCCGATATTCTAGTCATACACTTTAAGAACACCACTACCACTCCCCACCACCATGGTCTAATAATTACGTGTAATTTGCTAACCCTTAATGTAGAGTACATTGTCACTCTTCCGTGTTTACTAAAGTGATATAAGTGAAAGGAGAGTCCGGAACGAGTGGCCCCATTTTCCTAAATGAACCCGCCCCTGTTACACAACCATCCAACTCCAGACTGGTCAGACAACAAGTCCAGACAACCAGTAGATCGCGCATGAGCGGATCTGAGAACGATAGGGTCAGAGAGTGGCGAACGGGGATTCAAACACAAAACAGGTTTTGGGGTGGGGAGGAGGGGAAGCTTAAAGAGTCTCGAGAGTTTGTAATAATGCGTTTTCGTGTTTGCCAGTAGAACTTCTTCTTTTTCAACGTTCCCTGTTTCCAGTTTAACGTAACTGCTTTGTAGGTCCTGAGGGGACGAGCTAATCGCACGTGATTCGGTAAATCGGTACATTGCTACATTGTTATTCATAGCCCAGTTCACAATCGGCCCAAATCCTTTTCCTGTGAATACCACGGAGCTTTTGCGCAGAGTTTCGTGATTTTATGGCAGGACATGTGTTTTTTTAGGACCTGTTGCATGCATTGAAACCAGGGGGGTTGCTGGCCGTATTTCTGTCTTTGCCCTTGGAAATGTTAACACCGGTATAGACCTGCTGGATGTTTTGATCTAGAGTTTTGCGTTTGTGGTAAAGGGANGGAAGTCAGAAAGATAGAGGAAGCATGTCGGATCAGAATAATCAGCATGAACCAGTGGAAGAGATGGACAATTCAAGGAAAGAGAAAGAAATATGGAGGTTCCATCAGTTTACTGGAGCTGAGCTCTATCAAGATCTAGACCTGCCCTAGAAGACAGAATAATACTATAACATGGTCAACAATTACCGGAGTAGTTATGAGTCATTGCCAAATAAGGAAAGTGAAAATCTATCACACTCTTCGCATTATTCAGCGTTTCTGTACCTCCCCAGAACTCCTTATCTACTTAAAATTGTATATGTCTCAAAGAAGCAAAGTTGTAGAACAGGTCACAGACTAGCTAGAAATGAAATACTATTAATACTGCACAATGCTCTGCAGAGTTATTGCCCTTGTTTAAACATACTAATACTGATTAAATCATTGGATGAATTCCACAGCAATAAGTCTTATTAGCTACTGAATTCAATACTTTATGTAGAAGCAAAGTTGTAGAACAGATCACAAATTGCCCAGAAACAAAGTTTGAGACCATTTGTCACTAGTTTTAAAGAGTTACTGCCTTTGTCTGATAGGTATTTTATTTGGAAATAATCCTCTTTTTTTCGTATTTCGGAATATTCTTATTGGATTTCTCCCCCAAAACTTCATATCGTACATTATCTTTACATTATTTATTATTAAATCTTATGTATTCGCATGGTATGTATTTTCAAAACATAAAACTGACGTAAGTACTTAACTAAGTATACTAAAAAGGGACAGGAAACTAGAATTTTTAGCACGATGGCTTAAACTAGGGTAACTGTCGATGTAAAACATGAAATACTAGGTCTCGACCGACGTGCAGAAACGTTATCGCTCTTTTTCAGGACTTTTGAAACAAGTCCAACATATCCCAGCTGAGTTTACAACTCTTAAAATTTGTGCCACTTTTGACATGAAATTTGTCATACGAGTTAAATAAAACTGAGAGCATTAAAAAATATCATATTTTAAAAAATTAGCAGCAAAATTTTTCACACACTATTAATTATTATCACTCCTTTCTCCTGCGTGAATGTATTATAATCATTTCCATTGTGCAATTTAACAGTACAGTGGAATTCTAAATGGTATACCCTCATTATTGATAGATTTTAGGAGAGAATGTTACAGCGTATTTACATATTCAAATGCAAATTTCTTCCACAACATGTCAATCAAGAGGTAATATCCGTACCCTGTTCAAAGTTGAACCATTTTCCAATACAAAAGCATTCTCATTTTGTGTAACTGTGTAACAGAGTGATTATGGTGGAAATTTTTGTCTGATGAGTGACTGTTTTTTCCCTATTTGGCAATGACTCTTATCTCCGCATGCTCCGGTGACACTCGAGCCGCCATATTTTTTTGTCTTATGTAACAAGACGTCACATGGTTAGTTATATATGCATATGCTGAGATGGTGCGAGAGAATGGGATAAGATGGTAGAATTGGAGCCGAACTGGTGCGCTGCTATCGGTGCGTGCCTAGTAATATTTATGGGCAAAGAAGGTTTGTGACGACACACCCTGCAAAGTGCATGTATTTCTAACCTTATTACATTCCGTGATGCAACAGTTGCAAGGATGAAATCATGACTCAGAACACATTGCAAGGCCACATCACAGGAAGATATATCTCATGAAAAGCTTCCAACGCCCTAAGTCGTTCTTGTTTGCATCATCCTGCTTCTTTTTTCTTCCCACCGTTTTGTGTTATTGCCTACCACCCTATTGTTTCTGCTTCAGATCGCATTGTGTAAATTGCTTTCCACTGCTTTGTATTACTGGTGCTGTCTCAGCATGTTGCGACAGCAAATTAATTTAGGAGCAATACATACCGATCGTCAGACTGTGCATTCTGAACAAAAATGTATTGCACATTTCGCAAACGGACTTGCACAACAATGGAAATGACCTGAGGAAGAGACAATTTTACACGAACAAGTCTTCAAAATGGCAGGGTATATTTATTTGGTTACAAAAGGTGAATCAGCCTTGAAAGTGTTCAGTCAAATATTGAAAACAATTACATACTTGATTCTAGTTGGATTATCCCTTATCATAGAAAAGGGGATCGATAAAACTATCTGGAATACCAGCACGAGATTCGAGACTTGAAAAGCTTAATGAAAATGAAAAGCTTTAGCACGATTCAGATACGTCGTTGATAGTTCCTTAGAAGTCCTTAATTTGGCCAGGTGACTTTGGTTAATAAGCCCTTAAATGTTCGGTCTTAAAAACAGAATGAACCCTGATTCGTAAAGTCCAGTGTTTGAGGCATTGTGCATGTCTTGTGCTTGGGGAAGATCCTGCTGGTATGAATTTGGCTTCATGCTGGACCGCCTTTGAATGCGTGTTTATATACACGCGCGCGTGTTAACACTTGAGAAGTCCGTGAAGATGCCTGAGTAGATGTGATACTAGTAGTCAAACAGCCTAGCGACGAGTGAGCTCTACCATGCAGTCTCAGGGTAACACAGCGTTCTGTGCAGCTGACTCATAATGCAGAAATGGTCTGAAACTCACACTCTGTTTTCAGCTGTTTTATTATTACCTGCCAACTTTGTTCAGATCTCCCGTAATTTTTATCTTCTTTTCCTGCTGACCAGTCATAATATACATTAGCAAGTGAGTTTACCCCACCCAC
>JAWQUT010000104.1:711289-723601 GCA_033807755.1 Ellobium chinense | reverse complement strand
CCCTCAAAAAAAAAAACAACCAAAATAAGCCTGAGTTGAAATGAGGCATGAAAAGTGAACTTGTCTTCCATACGTTATCGTTTGAACCTTCCCCTATGGGGATTAGTTCATCACTAGGAAGTATTCCTTTGCAACCCCTGACCCCAGATAGTGGCGATGTAAATTTTCTCCGTACTGGCCAGGGAAGTAAAACAGCCATCAGCTGTATTCACTTAGTTCCTGATTGACAGGGAAAGAAAAAGTTGGAAAGCACATGACATTGGAATTGGATAGTAAGACAATCAAGCTGAGCTGCATTCATTTGCGGACGTGTAATCTGAAATCAGCCAAATGCGAAGGTTTAACTTCCCTGGCATGTTTTTTGGTGGATTGTATAGTATCACCACATACAAATAATATAATGCAGTCGACTCCGCTTAATCGAAGCTTTCGGAAGAGTCTGGAAAAGTAACTATTGAATACGCAGTGTGCTGCTCGTCTTCGACTGTTGCATTTATAGGCCTAATATATCATTCTGCTTTCCTGAAGAAATAAAAAAAACGTTGCTGTGTGAAAAGGACGATTAAATGAAGTGAATCGATAGTAATTGACAATCGACCCATAAAATTAATCTCTGATTATGCAGATTTGAAGATGGGGGAGATGGGACATGTGGACATGTGAAAGTGTAATGAGATCATATTGGATGTGTACAGCAGTCTTATGCGACATACATGTGACTACATATTACACACACAAACCAGCCTCTTCACAAACACTGACATTCTGCATCTTAGGGCGCCGCCGGCGTTGAAATCCCTGGAATGCCAATTTGACATTTTCTCAAAAGAAACGACAGTCTGGTTGGAAAAAGTCAAGGGAGCGAAGAGAAGTTACTTCAGATAAGCCAGCAGATTAGTGAAAAATAAGTGAGGTAACATCTTTATGTTGGAAAAGAGACAGAAGCGAAAGGAAGCAGTTCAGGAGTAAGAGTAGTATAATAAGACCCCGTGAATTCCAATTCAGTTATTTCATGATTATAAGTTTCTGAGATGTTCAAATTCATGAGTAAATTTGATATTTGAAAAAAAAAAAAGATTTGGAAGTGGAACGTTTACAGTGAGAAAGCCGGTACTTAAGATACAAAGATGCCAGTGATTGTTTTTCACCATAGGTTATATAAGCCTTTACACCCTTCTTTAATAAATCAAAGTTTCCCAAGCCAAAATACTTTCTACACATCCTGTTTACTTCTCTCTCCAAATTTTGACACTTAGACCAAAAAAAAAAGCCCCTAGACTAATTAGATATTGAGAACGTCGCCGGTGAATCAGACTGACTGATATTTTATGCCTTTTTGCACAGTAAACAAGATAACCTTACCCACCTAGCAACAACCACACAGTTTACACTTGTGTGGCAAAACCCCATGTATTCTGAGTGTACACAAGTATTAACATCTATCCAGGTCTTTGAAATTCAAATCCGACCCTGTTTCCCCCTCTCATAGGCCAATTTTCTGATTTTAGAAGGATTTTTTTCAATATTGCATACCCTTATGCCAGGTACTGTTGGCATCTTCATATCTGATGAATGCATGAGGTTCAAGTTCGCCAGGTTTTCTAGTATCTCATTCCCTTCTCTCCCCCCCCTCCCCTTTCCCTCCAAACCAGTAGTGATTCAGTAATTCAGACATTTTTCTCCCTGGAGGCTCTTGATCAGGATTTGAGTTTAGCACAGCATAGCAAATGATAGACTGGTCTGGTGTTCTATAATAACCACATCATCAACATTAGGAAAATGGAGAGGGAGGGCCAACAATAAAACGAACAACAATTATTCCCCCCCCCCCCCAANAAAAAAAAAAAAATGAATAAATATAATGGCGAATAAAGCTGCCATAGGCATTTAGCAAACAACTCTTGTCGTTCGTTTACTGTAAATGTAATAAACGCTGTTATTTACATGTAATAGTTTACCAAGTTTGCTTGGTCTTGAAACAGGATCCGCAATTTGGTTCTGTTTGATCAAATTATAATCAGACTTGGTGCATGTTTATGTGTGTTTAAATGTGAGGGGGGGGGGTTGTTTTCCGGCAGTCTCACAACGATTGTAGAAAACGTAGAAGAAATAAAAAAACTCCGTTAGCTTTGGATTCTCTACGGAGTCGCTCATTTACCTTAAATATAATCCCTGATAATATACCTTTAATATACATAATTATATACATTTAAGGTAATCTCTCATATAATTGTAACCTCAAAGTATACCTAAGGTATGAATACCAAAGTCTATCTTGATACTGTAATTTCTACGCTCGTCTCATTGCGGCGCCATTCTCGAAGAGGTTTCAGAAGTAGGTCAGGCATGTGCTTCAAGTTTTGAGCTAGACTAGCTTACTAGGCGAGACGGCCACTTGCTTCCTGGTTCTCACGAACTGCTGGCGCAGCAGACTAGACTGCTCCCTCTTTGGTCGCGTTATTTTTCTTTCTTTCTTTCTTTCTTTCTTTCTTTCTTTCTTTCTTTCTTTCTTTCTTTCTCTTTCTCTCTCTCTCTCTCTCTCTCTCTCTCTCCTCTCTCTCTCTCTCTCTCTTCCCACCGATCTACTTGCATTATGAGGGCGAAACACTAAACTCGCCTCTCCCGGCCAGGCCACCGTAACCTACCTACATTCAGAAGTGACGTGGCACTGCTGATTCATGAAATTTTAGAAGCAAAACAGTTTGCAGTGTGATGCCTTTTTTTGAAGGGTGTAGGGGTGTGGAGTGGAAGGAGGAGGAAGGGGGCGGGATCTTGTGGCACAGAGAGGAAGCGGTTCACAAGGAAACGGTCCTGGTGATCAACAGAATATACACAAAAAATTAAGTGCGTGTATTAGCAATGTCAGGTTGTGTTTCCCATGGGAGGTAGTGGAGAGAAAAACATAGGTAAATTGCTTTTGAATTGCTCATTTTGCTCGCTCGCTCGCTCGTGCTCTCTCTCTCTCTCTCTCTCTCTCTCTCTCTCTCTCTCTCTCTCTCAACTCAGTAATTGAATATAAAGTAGCTCACCCGGACCTTTAGATATCAGCTTCCTCTTCTGCCCCCCCCCCTTTCCTTTACCTCGCTCCCACATCCCAGCAGGGTCCGAGGCGAGCTGTGCGGACTGAGCTGAGTTTGGGGGATACTGGCATAAAGCTAACATAAGTAGAAACTGTAAGAACAACGGTAACAATAATATTATTTAGTGCAAGATTCGTGCAGGAAATGCAGATAACAAAAGAAAATACAGTCGGGATAAATCTTTCTGCTATCCACTACTATACCATGGGTTATCCTGGAAGAGCCCTCTCGGCTTCCTTTCCCGTTAGAGATGCTTTACCGATGATGTGGCTGGCAGAGAAGAGTTTGCGGATGCGTGCATATGTACTGATTGCCTGCAGTCTCTAGACTTCCTAGTAGAATTACTCTGTACACTTGTTTACATACAGTCGACCCGGCTGAATGTTTCACCGTCAGTCTGCGCGGATTTGTCGGGTTTGTTTTTTTCTGGGAAACTTAGTAGTTATGGGATCTCCCTGCATCCTGGTACTTCCATCTTACAGACTCATTTAAGTTTACATGTAGGAATATGAACAGCCAGGTTGTAATATAATAATGCGGTGTATAAGTATCGTATCCAAGCTAATGCCCGCTGACGCGATTTTACACTATTATTACCCAGCAGGCCAAATCACTCTAGGACTTCCTCAACTCCCCAGGGAGTATTTAGTGCCGCTGCCATTTGAAGGCGCTGATAACTAGCATTTTGACAATATCTTTCACTGCCTAATAGCCAGGTGCCCATTTTGCAGGTGGGTGGACTGAGAAAAATGTGAATATTGTCATGAATCGAACCTACGACCTTGAGTCCAACGCCGCAACTCTTTGGCCACGATGCTCCGCAAATAAATAGGCCTATATGATAGGCTTTTATGATAGGCCTATAGGAGTATCAGCGGAGGGAATGAGGTAATGCATCGTGATGATCCCAATTAAATACTTCAGTGGAGCGCATAACTATGACCCGAGAGTTTTCCCTTAACGTTTAACGTCAAAAATAATTGCTGCTCTGGTACTTGGGCAGCTGTATCTACCTATGCCCGACTCCCCTCTCCCCCCTTCTCCCCACTTCAGGCATTTGTTCAAATGGATTCAAAACTTGTGGAGTGTTGCTTCATCCTATTGTCTTTAGATAGCTGCTGTATTAACGTTGCGTTCAAGTTCACGTTAACAAGGATAGTTAAGAACGTTTATCCAAAGTAATGAGGGCTATGTGCCCAGTAGGTTATCTCGTCTAGTAAAGTTGAAAATGAAGGAAGTGTTACGATCTTTGATATTTTTAATAAACTTTGCATTACTATACATCTTTTCAATGAGATATATTAAAAACCTTAACACTTTTTCTTTCTTTCCTTCTTTCTGTCAGAAAAGAAACACTTTCGGAATTTTCTTTTTTGTCTTCTCTTTCATGATTTTAAATTACTTTGTGTGTGTGCCGTTTAAACCTGTACAAACTATGTACTATATATTCTATTGCGATCATTCTCTCTTCCCAATCGCAGACCCATTTCCAACAGTGCTTGTATGAGACTGCACGATTCACCGCCGCCCTTCCTAAATTTACATTTCTAAGTAAGTTTAACAAGTCTAGTATTACACCAGTATGCGTGCCGCACTCGATAAATATGAAAACACACTCAGGTGTATGAAGCTATGGTGTCTATTAGGTATGAATGAAAATACTCGAGGTACATTATGCTTAAGTATCTATCAATGGCTATGTTCAGGTCCAGATAATATACTGTAGTACAGGCTTCACTGCTGTGACCAGGGGAGCATACAACACAATTGAGACCAGGGGAGCATGCAACACAATAAGCCCGAACACTGAACACTGTATGCTATGGTTGGACAGTGTGTTTTATATATAATCGTAAATTTCTTTCACTCTGAACATTTCCGAGCCGAAAGGACCTCGATATTAAGAACTCATTTATTAAGTACGTCTGGTTACTAAGTATGAATTTCATACCTACCAATTCATTATTATTCTATCATTTCATTATTTAGATGGACCACGATATTAAATACACCTCAGTAAGAAGTAGGCTGTTTTCATACACTAAGAGCTTTGTATCGTGGTTCCACTGTGGTTTTATTTCCGATATAATAGTCATTAGATAATGGGAGCCCCTTTTGGGTTTCAACACGTTCTTGGCTTACAAGGAGTAGATCTAGGGTTCAGGCGAGGTTCACGTAACACTGTGTATAGAGGGTTCATAAATGATGGGGACACAGCTATGCGGGCCACACCCCTCTTATGTAAAGACCCATATCTATGTGTCTTATGATACAGTGAATATATATATATGTATATATATATATATATAATGTGTGTGTGTGTGTGTGTGTGTGTGTAAAGAAAACATGATGAAACGATAAAATCTAGTCTTAAAGAAACTCAGTGGAGAGGATTTTGGATCCGGTATTTTTCATACACACCATCAGCTTAAGGCAAGGCTCATGTTGGTTTTTTTTTAAGTTTTTATTTTTTTTTTCTCGGTGATTGTAACGACTTTCATAACACTGCGATATAGGAAATGAGGTCATGACCTCCACTGTGAAGCACGTTTAGGGCAATTATACAGTGACATACCCACCTGTTTTTGGCCTAATTTCATTATTATGTTTTCGTAAAGTTTCGTTGCGAGTTCACATATGTCATGACCAGTAATAATTGCAGCTCCCTACTAACAACTGTTATTGCGTTTCTCCACCAAAACACACTCATGTAGTACCATTGTCGCCCTCCAATACATCACCGGGCGTTGCTGTTTCCTGGTGTGTAACGAATGGCTGCCCCTGCGTGCACTGAGCCAGAGCAAGGGAATTGGTGTTCTTTATAATGTGCACAACGAGGAAAAATAATAATTATCCTTCAGCAGGGGCTCCCAGCCTGGGTTACCCACACCCACTTGTTAAGGGTACGCCATGCGATCTCTCCCAGGGCCAAGGGGTGATCGGAGAACATACTTTATCAACACGAATATCAGTTAGTGATTGAAGCAATGTATAGAGGACACCTCCCTCCCACCCCTCCTCCCACCACCCCACTTGGTTCTTGGTGTAGAGGTAGGGGCACGGTTAGGATAGAGAAAACATACATGAGAGTTTTTAGATAATTAAAATTAAATTATGATCCTGCTCAGATTTGACACAAAACGTTTTAGAAAAATATAAAATGGATTTATGTCAGAAAAAAATAACTGTCAACATTTCGTGACTGAACACTTTATCAAGATTGATATTATCAGTGATAATATTATCATTAATCTATTAATTATATTGTCTTTGGACTATACCAAGAATGCATTTTCTTTTCTAAACCTAGGCCATACCCCAGATCCTACCTCTAATCCTATGCCCTTCACTAGGTGGGAAAGTCCCTGGATATTGCCGTAATGGACCTTACTTTACTATGATCAATATCAGATGAGTAGTTTTTAGGACGGGGAATGCGCGGTATTACTTAATGGCATCAAGGGGTACACCGCCCTAGAAAAGCTGGGAACCCCTATGCTACACGATGATTTCCCCAGCATTCTGACGCCAGAGCTGCCGTTCTGCACAAAGCGACTGACGCACGGTGGCTCTCTTTATCAATATCAAACTCGGCTATGACATCAGTAGCATTATCCATTCTCATCTTCCTCTTCTTCGTGTCCTACCGTGAATAATTAGACATAATTTGTTATAATCAACCAATCTTAATTATCAGCATGTTATCTTATTTATGTCATCTTATATGTCTTTCATAATTGTTTTGACCTTTTTTTTTTCCGGCATCCCAGGGGGTGGGGGTTGGAAAAAATGGGAGAGAAAAAAAAAAAAAGCTCTGCAGGAACTTAACTGCAGTAAATCGGTTTTTGTAAAATTCATAGGAATAGGTTGTGGGGGAGGGGGGGGGTGCGATACACCAATTATCCTTCATAATTCTAACTTAAAAGAGAGCGTGGCAAAACGATGTTTATCGTGTAATCTGTCTTCGTTCTGAATATTTTTAATTATACTGACGCAAGTCATGACCGATGTTTTTTTCTTTTTTTTTCAACAAAATGGGCAGCATCGATATTTGTCGTTAGTTTTACACACACTCGAAATCTCAGTTCGGCCGAACATCGACTTATAATAGTTAATACCCGATGCGCAACCATGCAATCAACTCTTCTGGGATAGGCTAAAGTTAACGGAAGTCTGCGACACAAAGCTTGTTTAGACAAACCCTTTTTTTTCTCTTGTCAAGAGAAAATAAGCAAGAAAATTAGCCAGTGGGCCTTTCTTGCGTGCATAATTCTTTCTGGTTCTCCTTAGTTTTTCTCTCAATCGCATTAGTTATATTGAATTGCCATCGGTGAACTGATGGGAAGTGTACCAAGGTCATGGGTGAATATTAGTTTACACACAGAAGTTTGGGAACGAATTATGCAATAGATAGACCTATGTACAGTTTACATTTCTACGAAGTTGCGTCGCTGCGGTGTACTGGTTGCACCGTGACCCGCAAGCTGAGAAGGAGAGGGCCTGGCTTCGATCCCCATTAAGGATTGAGAATGTTCTAGCGTTATTTCGGCCTGTCTTTCAAAACACTGATCTTTCACAAAAAGTTTGCTCAAAATAACTAGTGACACACTGTCCGGAAAATGTCCGTTCGGTTTTACATGCCTCCCCCATAATGAATAATGATAATGAATGGTATCTGCTTTTACCACTTGGTTATACATCACATGTTGTTGTACATAACATATTGGTTATAACAAACATTATCATTACCTGTTGTCATGGTCATCACTCTTAATCCCAATTCACGTAAGCGGCAACATTTATCAGGCAACAAAAACAACGACAAAAATACTAGTTTTCTGTATGTAAAAGTCCAAAATTTACCGCTGTGGTTAACTGCAATCTCCGGCTAATTGCAACTTTGTCCAGGCGCGAGCCAAAAGCGTGGCTCATACGCGGAATCTGCTATACTAACTTTGGAGATAAGTCTAGTGCAAATATCCCCAACATCAGTTTTATCATCGTACACATTTGCATTACCAGTCCGTGTGAGCTTAATAAATGACACATCTCGTACATAGGTTGGCTGACTGGATGACTGGCTGGCTCACCCGACAGTCATATAGTTGTCTCATAAATGCATTATACTTTTTTAGAGGACCATGTAGAGCTTTGTACCAAATTGCGTTATCCACCAGACTACAGGACTCCTCTAATGTAATTTGGTATGCGTGATACAAGGAGTAACATTGATATACTGTGATTTTAGAAGCCTTTTTGAATTCAGGGAGAGTGGTTTAGGAAAAGGCTTATTTTACTCTGTTGATTTTATTTTTTTGTCATTGCGTCTTTCACATTTATGGAAGAGAATTAAAAACAATCATCGTGTTGAAAGTGGATATAACGCGTGCTGTCACAAAACCCTGAATAGATTACAGCCTGTGATCATTTTCCTCAAAGTTATGTTATAGTGGCCTACCGACCAGCAGCTGTTACACCCGGCTCTAGGCCGCCCACGTTTGATTCATAGACTATAGTCTATAGCCAAACTGTAGTTCTCCTTCAGGGCGTGTTGCTCTGTGGTGTGTAGACTACCCAGGCTATCACAAAATATCATTAGTGTTCATGGATGCAAGATATCATTTCAAGGTAAGAAGTTTGGGAAGGGGGAGGAGGGGCACAGAGAGAGAGAGAGGATGCTTTTGTTCAGCCATGTTAATGTTTGTTTGAAATAGGAACTCGCATTTCATTACGGAACTTCACAGGTTGACGTATTCGAGAAAGAGAGAGAGATACTTTTGTCCAACCATGTTAATGTTAAATTGGAATAGGAACTGGTATTTCTTTATGGAACTTCACAGGCTGATGTATGAGAGAGAGAGAGAGAGACAGAGAGAGAGAGAGAGAGAGAGAGAGCGAGAGCTTTTGTCCAGCCATGTTGATGTTTGTTTGAAATAGAAACTCGTATTTCCATTATGGAGTCTCATATAAGCTGGCCCATTCAGAGAGAGAGAGAGAGAGAGAGAGTGAGATGCTTTTATCCCACAATTTTGATGTTGATTATAAAAGAAAATAATTTTTCTAGCTCGGGGTCTCATAGGCTGACGTATTCACTCACCATTCNCCCCCCCCCCCCCCCCCCCACCACACACACACACACACACACACACACATATGGATCCTTTTGTCTCGCCGTGTTCATGTTAGATTGAAAAAAAGACAAGAAAAATGAAATTCATATTTCCGTCTAGGGCCTTAGTAACATGGGCTGATGCATCCAGTGTTAACACGGAGGGAAGGAGGGTAGGGGGATATGGAAGTGATACGAGCTTTTGTTCAGCAATATTACTACCATGTTAAAAAGACAGGATGATAATACATGCATTTCCATCGCATTAAATCAGCCATGCCGGCTGTTGCATTCAATACATTCTCACAGGATTTGACTCCCATTCATACCGGAAGAAACATTTCTTTCTCTTTTTCTCTCTCTCTCTCTCTCTCTCTCTCTCTCTCTCTCTCTCTCTCTCTCTCTCTACAGCCTCCAGTACTGAAGGTCATCTTTGTAACGATTGTATTGTTTTTATGACGTTTGCCCTGAGCGTGAGAGAAGAGACAGTGGAGAAATGCATCGCCCCCCTGCCGCAGTTTTTATACCTCGGGAGACCGTCGCTCTCCTGTCATGATCCGGCTTAGCTGGCCGGTAAGCGCTGACAGTCTCATGGAGTAATCTGTATCGAATAACCAACCCACTCCTGCATTCCTGGGCCTTCATCGTCCGCGTCTGTCCAGGTAGTTTTATGGTTTGTTCTGTCATTCGGACACTCGCGCATCTTTTTATGAAAGTCCGTATATATTACAATATCATGGGGGGCTTGGAAAAGACAATGTTGGCGACTTTATGGTTTTTGTTTTGTTTTGTTATGAAAATTTCACGGAATAACTGCAAAAATTCAACAGCGTTATGGCCTCATGAAACAGCGATTTTGCAAGCGTAGTGAATGATGGGTGTAAAACAAGGAGATGGGCAGTTAGTGGATTGCAGTGGTATGACATTGGCAGAGAGAAAGAGCATCACGGGGTGTCGATAGCAACAGAAACCTAACGTCAGCAGAGCTTATCGCAGCAGCGAAACCTGTAGATGGCATGCACGGTGAAGCACGAATAAGAAATACACATTGGGACCGAAGTATTAACCATACACTTATGCTTAGAGAAGAAAAATCGGGACCAAAAATACTGTACTCAATAGCCATGTCCGTATCAAGTTCCTCCGCTGTATTTACCTTAATCCCTATGGATGGTTGAATTTGAGTGAACATTAGACAGAAGGCGGCAATATCCGTGGACTGGCTGTCCCACCCAGTAGTGCATGGTTTAGGGTTAAAGACAAGGTTTAAAAAGGAAAAGCTCACATGAGAGCATTTCGAGATAAATAAAGTCTAGGGACTGTCCCAAGGATGTTTTTGTCTTTCTTACCCAACCTATTCCTTACCCAGCCCTATAACCCTACAACCCTAAAACACTAGCTTGTTATCAATTTTTTTCTTGGATATTACACATTACTTCTGGATAATTTTCTGTCAATACATTGTATTGCACAGGCAAAGACCAGGGAGTCGTCCTAATCAGAAAAGTGCATGCAATGTTGATGGGGAAAAAAACGCCCCCCCCCCCCCCCCNCCCCCCCCCCCCCCCCCCAAAAAAAAATAATCTGGAAATTTGAGATGGATCTTTCTGAGAAGTTCCTAAATGTCAATGGAACATAAGAAGTTCAGGCCTTTACTTGAAAGTGTATTTGCCAATAGCATCCCCATTTTTCTGTGTTCGTTATTGTTATCATTGATGTTTGTTATCGTCACCTGGGACAGAGAGCGATCCATGGATGCCCGACGCGGTGGTTTAACTGAGCAAGCAAAGCATAAACAAGCTTAAAATGTAATGGAGAATCCGCAAATGTTTAGCGTCGAAGAGCATTGACCCTAGCCAGGAAAGTAGTGCACAGGGAGAGAAGTAATTAGGTCATTTTGAAACGGTAAAAAGCTTGCACAGAACGCATTGGCTTGTGAAAATGTAGTGCAGAAGATTTCGCTTAGTCGCAGCTTCGCCGGAGCATAGAAAAATGTTTCGATTAAATGGACTGCTCGATTAAGCATGACAGTTTGGTTTCGACAGACTATTTGAAATTAGCTGTAGAGTTGAACAGTAACACACTTCCTTTGCTGAGCACAATCACATACACTTTTAAAGCCCCAATCACTTTATTCCACGTAAACATTGTCTTGGATAACACAAAACTTCTGATGAGACACCCTCAGAAACGTAGTTCGAAGCTTGAGTGTGTACCAAGGTTTCAGTGTATATGTATATATTGTTTCCAATTAACTGTTGTTAGTACGTGGATGCTCATAGAGCGAAGCATGCACAGGGGTTTTGTGGCTGTCTGCATAATCTATGCGTCAGTTAATAACTGCTCCGAACACTACTAATGTTTTAGGAGTTTCGCGCGGTTACGCAGTGCGTTATCCAAGGTAAGGATTATGCACATATGGCCGCTGGTCTGGAATCTCTACCTGTCAAATTTGATAACACTTATCTATAACGTCGACGAAAATATCTGCGCTCAGTTATATTACATAAACTACATAAACGGTGAAAGTAGTGGTGCTGGAATAGCTGGTACTATTTTCTTTTGGGTGGGGTGGGACACAGCCCCCCACACCGTCGAACCTGCATCCTCAAAAGTTTGCTGATTTCGGGAGAGGGAACACATGAACCCGTTCTCTCTCTCTCTCTCTCTCTCTCTCTCTCTCTCTCTCTCTCTCTCTCTCTCTCTCTCTCTCTCCCTCCCTCTTCTTCTTCTCTTCCCCCCTCCCCCCCGAAGGTGATTTTAATTTAAACAAACAACATCGCCTCTTAAAGACTCACAGACTCGAAAAATCTCACAAATCTTCGATGTCATACTGTCCTGGCCCCAAAAGCCCTCCCTCTCCCGGCCCCGTTAATTTTATGTCTGTCTGTGTCCGTTTTTACGTCTTTACTCACCAAGTAGGACATCTCAGATGCATCGAAGATGCCACTCCTCAGAGAATTCTCTGAAACCAGAGAATGTTATTAACGTTCGAGGATTGCTAATGTGCCTTCAGTCTCAGAAGCAGCTTGCATAGAAATACTGAAATCTAAAAAAAAATTGTTAATTTTGTCTGTCTGTGTGCCTTCTGTTTGACTCGAATATATATTTTTTTTTTTTTTT
>JAWQUT010000104.1:694007-711283 GCA_033807755.1 Ellobium chinense | reverse complement strand
GGGGGGGGGGGTATAGACTAGTCTTTATTTATTTATGCCCATGTAAGTTTGTTCCTTAAACTTTATTATCTATTTAAAACGACATAATATTGACTAGACGCTATATGAGACCATTGAACGGTCAGCGAATTTTGTGGGAAGTGCGCGGCATATGAACGGTCGTCTCTGAAAGACGGTCGCCATGACAGGCTGTGGCAAACCACAGGTGGTCGCTAGATCGGGTTCGACAGTATGGTGTTTTCACTTTTCGGCTTCATCCGGGAACAAGAAATATGCGCTGCCCTACTAGTGTCTCATTTAGCCCAAACTTCCGGGATTAAGCTTTTCAAAAACCAGTAAGAAATCACCTGAGTGCGGATGTTGTATACTACCGTTGTTTTGATGGGGTTAAAAAAAAAAAAAAAAAGGGTTGTTGATAAATTTGTCACACTGTCAAGAGTGACAAACGGGGTCAGCGGCCCCCAGTCTTGTTGATGAGGAATTTAGATGCATTTTCTAAAAATACTGAAATCTGTGACTTTGTTTGTGAAACTTGCTGAATGTTGACCAGACAAAATATGCACATTAACATACATGTTATATTGTCTTTGACCTAAGATTGATTGAAACATTGACCTGGTCGTTTTTTTTGTCTTTTTGTCTATAGCTTGGCTTCAAACCAGCTCTGCTTGGCTTTTCTTCTTCTCTCTTTCTCTCCCCCCTGCCCCTCTCTTCTCCTCTCTTTCTCTCTTCTTCCTCCCCTTGCCCCTCTCTTCTCCTCTCTTTCTCTCTTCTTCTTCCCCTTGCCCCTCGCTTCTCCTCTCTTTCTCTCTTTCTTCTTCCCCTTGCCCCTCTCTTCTCCTCTCTTTCTCTCTTCTTCTTCCCCTTGCTCCTCGCTTCTCCTCTCTTTCTCTCTTCTTCTTCCCCCTGCCCCTCTCTTCTCCTCTCTTTCTCTCTTCATCTTCCCCCTGCCCCTCTCTTTTCCTCTCTTTCTCTCTTCTTCTTCCCCTTGCCCCTCTCTTCTCCTCTCTTTCTCTCTTCTTCTTCCCCTTGCCCCTCTCTTCTCCTCTCTTTCTCTCTTCTTCTTCCCCCTGCCCCTCTCTTCCTGCTCAGACAAGGCTCTTCTGGCCGCTTCATCAGGTCGGTCCACTTCAGCGTCTAAGTGTTAGCCTCAGATTTCTTCTGTGGTGTACCCTTGCCACTTCATGTGTCAACGATGACCTCTCAGGTTGCAAGAGGACTCGGTGAAAACATCATGAACTCGAATTCTGAGAGAGGGGACCACAACAGAATTTCGGGTCTGTGAGATACAGTAGCCAAAGAGTCAAGCCAAAACTGTTTAACCGAAAGTACTGCTAAAACGAAGGGAAACAAAACGTCTCCTTTACTTTTCCTTTTTTAGACTTCGTTGTCTAAACCGAAACTCTGTTTAAACCGAACATAAGTCTTCGGGTCCAGCGTATTTCATTGTAACCCTTGTCAATTATAATCACGTTTGTGAGCAAAATTCGATATGATAAAAAGAGGGACTCGGGATCTAGAACATAATAGCTCTGGCCTTGGGCTCCATGTTTTCTGTAAACACACTGTAACTCTTAAAACTCGAATTATCTCTTCAGCTCGAAATTATGGACAGTACCCTGGAATTTTGAAATCTTAGGATCCTGCTGAAAAAAAAAACAACAACAACAACAACAACAAACCGTGCTTCTTTTGAAGTTTCAGAATTTCCATTGCATGCGAGCTTCAAAAGGGTGTGTTCCCATTATAATCTGGTATCTTCTCCATAGCGTTATTGAAGCAAAGGAACAACAAGAGACGGGTTTAGTAAATGTCTTGGTAACAAGAAAGGAAGGCTCACTTAATTGTCTGCCTCGGCGACTCAGCGTTCACCAACCACCTGAGACACTTTCTGCAGTAGTAGCACCGAGAGTATTGAACCTATTCCTATTCAGATACTTAATGCAAGGCTGGTCAGGGAATCGCTTCACACGATGCCTGTCTATTCTTGTGTCGACCTGACATGACTGATGATCAGTAAATGGAAGTCGATACTCAGAAACGATCTTGCCCGTCAGTGCTCTGCGTAGTTGTCCTGTAGTCTACCCACGTCATTCAAAAACAAGCCATTAGGACCATGTCCATCACTTTTATATCTGTGTTGACGATTCGGACACCGCTGCTTAATCACATGTCGAGCTGCGGCCAATCTTTTCTTGCAAGTCTGCATCTAAAGAGAGAAACATATCTACCGTGAAAGGTTTTAGGTCATGGTGACTTCTTTAATGCGGTTATGAGATAAACAGTTTTCGACCTGTGGCCCTCTCCCCCTCCCTTTCATCTCCCCATACCTCTTTCCAAGTTAAAATAGAAAGGAGAAGTAAACACGATTGCTTATCATTTCTTATCGCTTCTCCTTAAGAAACAAACAAACAAACAAAAAAAAACCAGCAATGAAAAAGAGTTTAAAGGGTATCTGACCGTTCTTCCCATAACAAACTTTAGAGGAAGCAAACAGAAGACGTGTCATTTTTTTTTTAAGTACAAGGCGTATCCAAGTTTATTATTTTTTAAGATTGTAAACATACGTCACTATGTTTGTGTGCACGTTATCAAATTCTACAGACACATGGAGAAAGGCTAAGCTGATTTACGATTCTTTTTATTTGATATCTCGATATGATGCCAGAATCAGACCGTTTCCGGTGTTGCATTTTACTATCCATCAGTTCAACCGTATGTTTTGTTGGTTTTTTTTTAATTTTAGTCTTCCTTTCTTTCTGATTTTTGTATCTTTCTTTCCTGGTTTTCTTTCTTCCCATTTTTGTTTGTTTGTTTCTTTCTTTTCTTTCTTTCTTTCCTCATTATCTTCTCTCCGTCCTCATCCTCAATTTCTTTGATTTCATGTAGTTTTTGTATTGAAGTCATGTTTTTGGCCAAGAGTCTAATATAAACTTTGAATCTTGTATTGCAGACCGGCTTCCCGACCCCTGAGGATGAAGGTTTTGAGAACGATTGGCTGAACTCCTTCCTGGACGACCCAGTGCTCAACGACAAGATGATGACTGACGCCATGCAACCTCCCTGCATCAAATCGGAGCACAGCTACAGCATCAACGACAATGAACCTGGATCGCCCCTCGGAGGACTGGCCAGTCAAGAAGGTGGGTCATCGAGAAAGGTTCAGGGGTAGGGGGGAGGGCGAGTGAAGCACATTCAAGTCTTATATTTCACAGTCAGAGATGCCACTCTCAGAAAATTCTCTTAAAGCAAAGAATTTGCAATTAAGTGGAGTCTGCCTTATTTTAAACTCATGGATATATCATCAGAGATGGCATGCCGTTCGATAAACACTCAGAAATCAGCACGAGAAAATGATACAAGAGATAGAGCGTCACTTAACGCCATGCTGTGCGTGACGTTCATATACGTCCTTATCCTTTGTTATAGGCAAAAGAGGTCTTTTAATTTTTTTAAAAATTTAAGCACATGCTGACAAGCACATGACAATTTGGTGACACCAGCGCTTGAAAAACATGACAATGTGAAGGGGTTGAGGGGTGGATTCGTGTATGACATTGTTTTACTCCTGGCTTATAAAAGCTTTCATTCGGGTATGAAATAAATGTCTTCTGTTACGTGGCAGACTTCATCCGGGTTATGTACACCATTCGTGGGTCATACCTAGGTCATGTTGGGGTCATACGTGTACATTTGGTTATTAGGCCATATTTTTGTTTCGTAAATTCACATAAGTTGTTGTCAAGTTTTGCAAACCATCCATTCCTCCTTCCTCCCCCGGCTTCACGCTTCTTCTGAAGAAAGTTGATTTACTACGGCAAGCTCGCTCCAGGTGCAAGTCCTCAGTAAAATATCTCCAGTAGATATTTTACACAAGTATCACCTCTGTGATTTTCTGTATTACCTGTCACATTTCATTACATAATAATCACACACAGTCATGTTTACTTTGAACTAGCGGTAGAAATACTAATCTCACATACGCAAATGTCAGAGAGTCGGTGTGATGTTAAATTTTGATCCTCCGTGAAATTCAGATCCCTGGGCAAAATTAAATGAGATAAAAATGACTTCCCCTCGCGACATTTTGACTCACAATCTTATTTGGTTTTTTTCTTTTTAGGCCGTTTTTTTTNAGGGGGGAACGACTGTTTACAAACTTGGAAAACAGAAAGGAAATCCATTATTTCACAGCATATTTTGAGGCGGGGCGTCATTATTTCACGGACTATTTTGATGGGTAAGTCAAAATTCAGGGAAATCAAAGTGTAATGCCACACCGGCTCAGAAATTCGAGTTCCTGAAGTATTGGAGATCATGAGGTGAATTTATTTCAGGAATTCAGGAATACAGAGCTAGGGGTTGGAGTACTTCAGTGAGTAGGCGCGGATTTCAAGAATTTGAGGTTCAGCTGTACAAAGTTTGATCACAGTCATGCAGTTATGGGACATTAAACTTATTACCATTGGATTAAGCAGCAGCTGGTTCTACTATGCAATGTTTGATCACAAGTAGTTGTGGGTTATTCAACGTATTGCTTTTGAAAATAGAACGAATTGTTGCATCATTCTGATAACTTTATTCGTTTACAGTTACTTATTATCAGTAAGACCTCTGGAAGTTCCTTGGAAAACACTGTTGATCTTTGAATAGGTCTGTCTATGAGATTTATAAAGTAAGGAAGATGTTCCCTACCAGTGGTGAATCCTTGGACTTGTAGATTAAAAGTGTCTGTTCTCATCTCTCCTTCTAACTTCTCATCTTCCTCCACACACCCACTGTGATAATTTGCAATGCCGTAGGCTATGAAACAGAATTATCGCAAGATCTACCCGATTGGCTAGTTCTACTGTTCACTGTCTCGGTTTGTCTCTTTTTTTGTTTCTCCTGTTTGCACTAAGTAAAACCATCTGGAATCATTTTGCGCTCAGTGACTCTGCTTTCGCGCACGTGTGTGAAACTGAGAGTTGTAAAGTACCCTATATCAAGATAGGGACAACTGGTTTAAAACTAGCAGTGATATACTTAGCATGACTTTGACAGAGTTCGGGTGCAGATATAGTTGTTGACCGAATCCTTCTGTCATTTAAAACACGCGTCATGTCATTCTGATAAAGATTTAGCGCAGGCTTTGGCTTTGATGTTCCATAGAGTCAGTCTCATAGCTACAGGTCAAGATTTCACTACATGTCAGCAAGAAATATTGTACAAGTTTGAAGAAGACAGGACATGTTATAAAATTTTAAACTGCACTATATTGCCTCTCTCGCCACGCGTACACAAAACCGCACTTTCCAAGCATATGATTGCGTGCCTTTAGCTCAGAAGGCCCCGCAGTTTTTATTTCCGTTTCCGTGTCAGTTATGTTTTAATCTAGGTGTGGTTGCTGTCATAAACACAGGAGAATGTAATCACATTCTGATTCAGTTCTTTGCCACTATCGCAGTGACGGGTTTGTTATGCATAAAGACAAACTTCGGAGTGTCATAGGTGCGGTCACTTCCGCTTAATCGCAAAGCTAGCGGAGAATCTACCGAAAATGTAATTAAGCGGAGGCGCGGTGCATTTTCAACACTCACAATTAATGTTTTCCGATAAGAAGATAAAAAAGGTAAAATTATATTAACTGAAAGTGCGATTGGTGTGGATTGTGACTAACTGGAATTAGCTGTATAGAATAGTAAGTCAAGCAAATACAATGATCTTTCGACCTGCCGCAATGTTTTCGCACGGTCACGTTGCGATCAGACTAATAGCTTTAGGAAAGAAAAAACGCTTCCGTCCCATCGTATTTTTGTTAATCCTTTTTTTGGTGACGTCACCGAGAGGTCAGCACCTGTCCTTGAGAAGAATTGTTATGACTGATGAGGTCGGAGCAGTGATTTGCTAGTGGTCACTGAAATGCGGACTGCCATGGTCAGGGGAGATTAGTGGAGAGGAAGGTCAGGACACGAAACCAACTGCGCTGTTTACCCGATGATTTTGAGCTTGAGACTTCCGGGAATGGGTCAGTATTGGTGGAATGGATTAGCATTGGGGGAATGGATCAGTATTGGGGGAATGGGTCAGTATTGGGGGAATGGGTCAGTATTGGGGGAATGGGTCAGTTACCAAGATACCATGCCATCCGGATAAAGCATATTCCAGGAAAAGTATGCAATTTGCTCCCTTAAATACACTGAATATGCCAAGTGTTCAAATTGAGATCCTTTTCCAAAGAGATGCGCGTTATATTCTTCTACGAGGGCGGCTTAGAACTAGTCTAATAATAATATTCGGTTTGTTTATAAGTCACGTATCCGGGCTTATACCTGGACACGCGATTTAACACTATCGTTACTTAAGTGAGCCTGATCACTCGGACTTTCTCTACTCCCTGGGGGGGGNGGGGGGGGGGGGGGGGGAGAGAAGGAGGCATATACTAGTGCCGCCGCCATTTATGGGCGCTGAATACTAGCCTCCTGACAATATCTACCAATGCCTTATACTACTTATAGCCGGGTGCTTATATTGCAGACAGGTGGACTGAGGAAAGTGTGAAAGAAATGCTTTATGAAGGCAGTTACAGCACGACCGTAATGTAGAATCGAACCCAGAACTATTCGGCCACCCGCTTCACAGTCTAAGTCTTAGTACAATGAGTGGGACCCCAAGAACTCGAATTTTAAGGGACCGCTCGAGATATAACTTTGTGCGAGTTCTTGGGTAGAATTTGATAACGGACATAAGGGGTTGAAGATCACAGCATTACTACAAGTACAAGGAAGTGAGATTTAGGATTTATGAAATTTGAGCTTGTGAGATCCTACTGTAATATTACTTATTAGAGAGCTTTTAGCTTCAAGTTCGGATCTCTCAGGGACCGTTTGTGGCAGAGGAAGGCGTGCGCATATGGCAGTTTCTGTTGTCAGGACCATTACTGCGTGTTACGACCTTGAAGGATTAGATGTGGATTTACGATGAGTTCATAACGTTCAGTCAGATTGTAACACCAGGGCATGCCATAAGAGCATGCCTACCTCCTGCCATAATGCTCCGTAGGAGATCCGAATGTAGAAAATAAAAGCTCTCTAATAAAGTGAAAGTATACGTTACCAGACGATGTGTAAACTGTTTTATGATTAGTGGACCGAGTGGGCCGTAGTGAAAGATTCCCCCTTGGTATAATTAATGCGGTATGTTGGACGGCAGTGACCCAGTCTAGTAGATGAGGCGACAAGGAAAGCGGTTGTCAGAGGAGGAAAACAAGTGTACGATTATGGTAATTATGATAATGTCCCTCGTACAAAAGGCACTTGGCCTGTTTAAAGGCATGCCAAGTTTTGGGATGATAAAAGACCTAAATTTTGGCGTTTCGGTGTAACAGCCATGTATGTGTGTAAGAAAACAGAAGCAGATACATGAAGGAAGTGTGGTCATGTGGTTTGTGAGTCGTACACTGTACTCAGACACTGAAGACTGGCAAGTTTAAAGTTCGTGTGTTCGACTCGTGGGCCGGGCGTTTGATGTTGTGGTGTCCTTGGGAAAGACACGTCACTCCCTCTTTCCCCATGCGAGTCAAGTGTAAATGAACATCTGATTTAAGAGTTTGGGGGAAGGGGAAGGGGGGCAGGCACTGCGGACGACCAGCAATATCTTCCTAATCATTTCCATTTGTAATAATATGTATTAATATTCATGTAAAGTGTGTACTATTCTATATGTTTGTGTTTAAAACAAGAACTGTACGCCATTGTAAACGAGTTTCCCTGCGAGATAATTTTTTTTTTTAAATTGCACTGAGGTGACAATTTCCGGCAAGTATCGCTTTGTTGTCAGGAAGTTTACAAGATGAGCTGCATTTTCTTCGGGAGGAAACGGTCCCCCAAAAATGTATGGATGTGTCGAATTTGCCTGCAGGACATAAATGTTTAACCGTAGAGCTAGACAAAGGGGGAGGCAGCCACCCTTGCATGCTCACCGGAAATGCGAGACGCGGAAGGGAATTAATAAAGATTGTTTCAAAGGAAAGCTCTTCTCGACACTCGGCCAACAAACTTCAGGGGCTCCCGTAGTAACAGTTGAGATCAAGGCTTGGTGCAGAGTCTGGAGAAAATAAGAACGCCCAAGTCCGGGCTGCCCTGTTCACTTACAAGTTGAGTCGTGCTGGCTTAGAGCGTTTTTTGTCGTCGTCGTCGTTGTTGTTGTTGTTGTTGTCGTTGTTGTTGTCGGGCGAGAGAAGAGAATAGGATTCATCATAAGCACTACTGTCCCACAAAAAAACAACAAAAAACTGGTAATGGACACCTTCTTCATCGTTTATCTGCTGGTCGACAACTTTGGCCTTTTGCGGTTTCACTTTCTGTCTGTCTGTCTGTCTCTCTCTCTCTCTCCCTCTCTCTCTCTCTCTCTCTCTCACACACACACACACACACACACACACACACACACACACACACACACACAAGCACCTTTTCTCACTTGCCCTACAACAAGTAATGGCACCACAGCGATCCTTCGAAAAGTCACACGATACAGACTCCAATGTCCTTACCCCTCCACCACCACCACCCCCCATGGTTAGGCCATCCGCTTCGTGAGCCAGTACCAGGAAACAGTAGTACCGGTCAGTAGCGTGACAGCTGAACATCGCCCACTTGTTGATGTCTGGGAACAGACGTGGTTTGACCATATTGTCCCTGAAAACTCCAATATCTCACAATCTCGACTTTCTGAGCCGGTCCCCAGAAATATTAATTTGTGACATTGTAATAATCATATCATATTTACAATAACGCTAATGTAAGGCATATCCATTTCATTACGAAGCCACTTAACCACACGAAAATTTGACATCCCCTCGTTTTCATCGATACCGAGGTGTGTGGTGGCCTTAGTTTATCTATTTAGATCTTACAGTTTTAAGAAAATAACCCACATTTTTTTATGTGAAAGTTCGCATAACTGCAAGTTGTTTTTTTTTTTTTATTTGCTGGATCAAAAGGCGGAAATTTCGTAGCGCTAAGTTCTGTTGTTTGCCGACAGTATGCTCCTTATGAGAAATTCGCTGTTTAGTATTCTTAGGCATGGCCATCTCATTCGGAGAATGGACGCTGCTGCTAGTAATACTAGTAATATAACTAATAATAAGAAGAAGAATACCTTGAACTCGCTTTCCACGAAGCCGGAAACTGCCAGAGCCAGCATTGTGCACGGTAGCGATGTCATTTTTGAGAATGCGAACATTTGCGTGAGCAGACATATACACTAGTGCTCACGGGCTGGGATGGGCTTGTGAAAATGGTTATGTCGAACTAACCCGGATTCACGAACATGCACAGCTGGGCATGTGGGGATTAGACTTGTTATCTCTGACTGTGACTATGGGAGGAGGATGGGAAGGCTCGAGTGCGTGTTATTGTGGAATTCATAGAATTTTCTGCGGTACCAGTGCATGGCGATCTCATTCAAAGAATGAGCGCCGGCCATTGCTAACAGTAATAGTAACAACAGTAAGAAGAAGAATGTTACCCTGAACTCGCGTTGAACATATCCGGAAACTGCTAGAGCAAGTATACCGCTTAAACAGAAATGCTCTGGGTCAAGGGAAAAGCGATTACTAGTAAAAGAGATTTGCGATTATTCCGTGACTTCTGTGTGGAGACTACAATATTCTGCCGCGTCTGGGGTAGGAGAAAAAAAACAACCAACAGAATTGCAATAAAGCGAAAGTTGCGGTTGAGAGAATTATGATTAAGTAACCTGAGTAATAAAAATAATTAATTGTTACCCTACTTTATAGAAAAAAGGTAGAAAAAAAAGCAACGGTTAAAACGAAATCCGTGAAACCAAAGATATATGTTTGGTTAAAGCAGAGTTTCGGTTTTGAAGAGAAGCCTAGAAAGAAGAAAACAAACAGGACTTTTTGTTTTCTTGCCTTAGCGGTGCTTTCGGCATAACCGCTTCGTTTTAACCGTTTCTGCTGCAGTTTAAATGATTCGGCGGAAGGTCGTTATCTCAGTCATTATGACCCGCGCAGCACAGTGCGTGGCAAGCGACAGACAGATCTTTTTCTTTCAGAAAACGTTGCTACAGCTCTATGACAGCATTTGCGCTGAGAGAAGCCATTTAAAGGCAGTGTTGCCACTCGCAGCGATTTTCCCATTTGGGAGGGTAAAATGGCTTTACGAAAAGCCATTTTCCCCAGAGTAGGGGTAAAAATCACTTTTCAATTGGCGGGTAAAAAAGCGTGAAAGGTATGGTGAAGTGAGTCAGATGCCTGGTTTTCTTCTTTCTGACAGTAAAAATTTTACATTAAAAATGCCTCAGCATAGTGCGTAGGGATTTGTAGGGAGGGTAAGTAGGGGGAAATCACCTTCCCTGCAGGAGAAAAAGCACAGTACCAAAGTGGCAACACTGTTTATAAAGGACTGGTGAAGCCATACAGGGGGTTATCTCTGACATGCCATCTGCGTCTCCTATGGTCATGTTGAAACACTAGCAAAGCACAACCTGTCTTTTCTGTCTCGGTTTCGACAGCCGCTACCAAAATTGATAGCGCTTCCATTCTGCGTCAGCGGAAACCACACGGGGGCGGGTTTCCGCTTGTGTATCGATCTATTTTTGTCCACCGGGCGTCTTTGCGTGAGCGTTCAAGTTTCAGGTCAGACGGCTAAGGCGTGCTGCCCCCCGTTGTGGTTTATGTATTGTTTTTTGGAGGAGGGAAATGGCGAGGCTTGAAATTTAGAAGCTGATTTAAAGCTGTCAAGGACTTGTAATAAGATATTCGTGGGTCTCGGTTGGCTTCCAGCGATGAGCTTACTCAGCTATCTTGCTGCCTTCTCTTCCTGCACTCATCTTCTCTGCAATCCACCTCAAACCCCCAGACTAGGTCTTAAGATCTGATTATCTTAATTATTCAGAGTTAATTTAATCGTGTGCTCTTCTTTTGTCTTTTTTCCCCCCTCTTATTTCTTTAGCTTTGCTCAGTCTCTATGTGTATCCCTCTTTTTCCCATCCCTCAGCTTCCTTGTATGATATTTGCTTTTCAAAACTCCGGTCGCCTCGAAGGTCGATTGACCCATTTTGATTTTTAGCCTGGGGCTGCAGGCTCCACCATGGCCTTAGTGTTAATACATCTGATTAAGAACATATGAACATACCCTCCTTCCTCCCCGAACCCCGTCCTAGCCATCAACCAGCCACAGTTCGACACGTGTCGTTTGACTGCTGGGAGACTATTTTTAGTTCTCATGTCATGAGCTGCAACGCTGCTGGCAACATATGGCAGACAAACATGTCTGCCTAATTAGATCTAGATATGGGGCGGTTCCTGGCATTTCCCTGCATTCAAAACCGAACTACTGCGCCTGTTAAAATACATAATAAACAATAGATGGTTGGTGTATACTATACGTAGCGAAAGGTTCATGAAACATTGTGGGAATCCGGAGGGAAGTAAGAAGATGGCCGTGACTAAACTGATAAGAAAGTCATGTTGTCTACAGTCTCGCTGCTTGCAAGATACTTCGGTGGTCAGGCCATACTAATATAGATAAGCTATGTACACAAGCATAATTGTAGATTGGTCGTGAATAAAAGGTCATCATATTTTTTTTTCTCATGAATTAAACACACTCAAACATGTAGGTTACAGACACCTTTAATTTGAAATTAGCGCACTCCCGAAACAGCTTAGAAGCCGCAATGTGATAGGTAGGGTCCGAATCTGGTAACCCGCTCTAGGGTTTAGCCAGAGGGTGTAGCTGTAGGTTTAGTAAACTGTAGTGTTTTGGTTTTTTTTTATTTCTTCTGAATCAGATACACTCCAGACTGTTTATCACACAAACTTTAAATTAGGAACCAGCGCCCTTTTGAAATATCTTGGAAGTAGCAACGTGGTATTTGGCTGGGCATGCAACCTGCATATGGGGCCTTAAAGATATAACTTCTATTAAGTCAGCCAACGATAAATGGGTGGGTTTCTTCTGTAGTTATTGTAAAAATAAAATTGCTTCATACGGACTAGTTTCGAGCATCCGTGTATTTTGTAGTAAGCGTGGTAAAGTTTAAGCGTTACTTTGATTTTGTTGAGCACAACATCTGTTTCCAAGACTCGATTCCATTGATTTGTAACGCCCATTAAAATTTGTTAGGCTCCAGCCCGGCGCGAATCAAATGTCGTTTACCGTAAGTCATATAGACCTATGAGTTGCCTTTACTTCCTCCCCTCAGCAACANTCAGTCCAGTTGCAATCTCTACCATCAAGTGATGTCTTTAGAACAATCTCTAAAATCAGAGAACGTTAGTGTCTTTCAGAAACTGCTTTGACATGGGTAAAGTTTAAGCGTTACTTTGATTTTGTTGAGCACAACATCTGTTTCCAAGACTCGACTCCATTGATTTGTAACAATCAGCTTGCATAGAAAAATCAGTCTAAGCAAGAAAGGTCATTCCTTTCTGTCTCTTATTTTCAAATTGCCTTGAACAGTCTGTTCTTGAATTATAGAGACAAATTAGATCTAGCTGTATAATGTGTTGATGCATATACATGTATATATATTATATACTAATTACAGTTCAGAAAATCTTATAAAAAACAAGTGGTATCTCTGAACACGCACACTACACTACACTACACTACACTACACTACACTACACTACACTACACTACAACTACACTACACTACCTACACTACACTACACTACACTACACTACACTACACTACACTACACTACACTACACTGCACGCACGCACGCACGCACGCACGCACACACACACACACACACACACGCACACACACACACACACACACGTTTGAATAGATTGTCTAGGCACTTCATGTGTGAGTACTTCCTGTTGACGGTACAGATGTCAGTACAATATAGGCTTGCAAATTAGGTTTAGACCTATTTCATTTCCTATTGTAGGCGTGTATATAATGAAAATTAATGTAGGCTATAGATTCGTATATAATGGGCATTTTTACATAGTGGACCCCCATGTTCAAGTTTCGGGTCAGACGGCTAAGGCGTCATCCTATGGCTGTGGATTCTGATGGCTGTTAGTTCTGATGATGTGACCAAAGCAGTACGCGTACCCAGAAACGCTGCTTAGACCTAGTTCGAAAATGTTATGAGTGTAAGGAGAGGTGACCCCAATGGGGAGGAATTAGAGGGGATCCATAAAAACCACCTGCAGGTGATGTTTTATTTCTGTAAAGGTTAAAAAAAAAACAACAATACTAATCAAATACACCTGGGTGACTGGATGTGATGAAATGAGATCAAATTCAGTGGTAGATCTGTGTTGGGATTGGCAGGGGGTGGTAGATGGTGGGGATAGGATGGAGTAGGATACCTAATATATGTCATTAACAGATGCTATGATCATATTGCCTGTCATAAACCAGAATCAGATGTGAATTGCTTAAATTTAGTTTGTAGCATGCAATATGGTTATAAAACCAAGAAATGCCAGATGTGCTTCCCATGCTCTGCCTCAACATTATGACCTGTAATCTAAATTTGAAAATAAAATCTCTTTATCATTTGTACCTTAACCAATATATGGATTCTGACTATTTGTTGTGTTCTGAGGTTAACATTTGCTTATTTGAGCATAGTCTTTTAGATTCATATTGTACCTCTGACAGATATGGATCCTGACCTGTTTGCGAACCCTTCGGCTTTGGACCTGACTATGAAATCCGTTTCCACATCCCCCGTTAAGTGCGAGTCAACCAACCCAGATGCCTTTCTGGCATCGGCAACGGCATCCACAGCTACGACACTCAGCATCACACGGCAGCCAACCATCATTGTCACCACCACATCAACACCATCTGCGGCATCATCTTTCTACAGCAGCGAGACCATCAGCTTCCCAACCATTGAGATAAAGCAAGAGCCTGCAGATTGTTCAGATCAAGGACATGAACAAACTGGTAAGTCTTGACTGACTGACTGACTGACTGCCTGCCTGCCTGCCTGCCTGCCTGCCTGCCTGACTGCCTGACTGACTGACTGACTGACTGACTGACTGACAACATTCAGTGACACACTGCCAGTGGAAGTAAAGCAGAAAATTCTGTTGAGAAACTAAAGCAGAAAATGGTCATGGCTGTATAGATGTTAAAAGTATTCAACCTAACAGATCTGTTACCTGGGGATTCTCAAGGAAATGTCAAACCATCTTTCAGGTTACAGCTATCAGATTGGTCACATTATATGTACTTGTTAAACCTTAATTTTCTTGGCTTCGTATGGCTTTAGACCTCATTATGAATTACATAAATTGGCTTATGTGTGGCATGTCAAGATACATTGGAGATAATGACAGTTTTGATAGCTCATAGAGTCACATCACTCTTCCTTGTTCTATTAGGCAGCCAAGCGTTTTCATTTTATGACCTGTCTCTCCATGCATAATGAAAATGACCTCTTGCTCATAAAATGGATGCAAACCTGTCAAAGACAAATTTACCAGAAATTTCAACAGGGAGGGAAAAAGTCCTTTTCAGTGATAATTCTGCAGTAAGCTCTCACTTGACTATGAATTGCAGTGATATAGCATTGATCTGACTGCAAATCAGCAATGGAAACAATAGGAGGGGTATCTAACACATCGCGTCTACTTGCATTTTATTTTACATGTAAAATATCATTCTGCTTTATTTTTGGCTTGTGAATAGCATTCTGGTTCATTTTTGCTTGTGCCAGATTTTGCAACTGACTGGTGGAATGAAATATGATGGTTTTGGAGAAATTAAAAGTTTCCTACAATTTCCTGCCTCGTCCAAGGTCAACCTTTCTGATTTCTTGCTACCTCTTAAAATCTCTGTCTCAGTTTTGTTCTTTTTATTGACTAGAGACTTTGCACCTACAACCAGTGAGTTGGATAGTTGATTGATTTATTGACTGATGTATTTGGTTAATGTTTGATCTGTCTGTTGTTTTCCATTTGTAATTTTGTGTCTGCAAATCACATTGTGGTCAGGGCTTTTATCTTGAATCTCAAAAGATATGTCATTAAGAGAGGATTTGAAAGTTCTGTTTTCTTTTTATCCAGCAGTCAGTCAGGATTTTGTTGTCTTGCCACCCATAAAATTTGCTGCCCCATTTGGGGGCTTTAGTTTTGTTGGTTTTTTTTTTTATAGAGGCTAGCGAGTTTGTACTTGTCACTGATGAAATGTCAGAAGTGAGAAAATTTTGATTTTGATTTTGTTCCATTTTGTCCAACAGTCAGCCTGGAGTCTATCGTCCTGCCACCCACTCCACCGGGCAGTTCTGGAAGTGACAGTGACGGCAGTCAGAGTCCACAGCGCTCAGCTCCATCTAGCCCCATCCGACAGACATCATACCGTCATTCATCGTCATCAGCATCCCTCTCCAGCAAGCCATACACACAACCACTGTTTGTCAATCCAGTAAGTCAGTCTTTCTAACATGAAGTCTGTCTTCCCTAGACTCTCATACTTCTCCAGCAAGTCATATACACAGCCACTGTTTGTCCCTATGTAAGTCAGTCATCTTAACCTGTAGTCTGAATCTTTCCTAAACACTCACTTTCTGTCGAGCAAGCCATAATACAGTCACTATTTGTCACTTCAGTAAGTCAGTCTTTCTAACGTGTAGTCTGAGTCTTTCCTAGACTCATACTTCTCCAGCAAGTCATTTACACACTCTGTTTGTCAGCCTTGTGTCAGTCATCCTAACATTTAGTCTGAGTCTTTCCTAGACAATCACATTTTTCAAGCAAACCATACTGTTTGTCAAGTCAGTAAATCAGTCATTCTAACAATTATATATTCCTTACACATTCAGCCACTCAGCCCCTCCGTTTCCAGGAAATCCTTTACAACTCACTGTTTGTCAATTCAATAAGTCAGTCATCCTAGAAAATAAATCTTTCCTAGATATTCACCCTCTCAGCCTCTTCCCTTGTAGCAAATCCTTCACACACTTATTGTTTGTCAATCCAGCAAGCCAGTCACCCTATCAAGTACAATATACATGTATCATTCATACCTAGGCAGACATCTTCACCACCCCTTTCCCTCCTCCAGCAAGCCACAACACACAAGTACGGATTTGCAATTCGAATAAATCAGTCATCTTAGCAACCAGTGGACGCATGCATAATCCTTGCGTTAATTAACGTATTGCGTTAACTGCAGTGAACATTACTAATGTTTTGGAGTTTCTCGTGGCTACCGCAGTGCGTTAACTAACGTATGGATTATGCATACGACCATAGATATGCTTATTGCGAAAATCCTGAATGGAAAATTGGAGCAATTCCAAAGCACTTTGCAAGCTGCAGAGTATTGCAATTTGGTTATTGCAGTCCAGTGGATATTGCGAATTATTGTATTGCGAATGAAAAACAGTTTATGACGTCCTGTGAAATTTCGTAAATAGCAAATTTGAGTGTAAATCACTCTTTTAACGTCGGAGATAAAAGCAGTTTCAAGTTCCTGGACACTTCAAAGTCATTGTTGTGATGTAATAGGCCAATAAGCCACATCTTGCTTCAATGTAGGTGGTACAAAGAATATCACAACACGCTGACGAAATGTTATGAAAGTTTGTGGAAGTTTTTGTATCGATTGTTTCGTGGGTCAATTAGCTGTCGAGTTTCATTGATTCTTGTTTACATTGATTGAACTCGCCCTTCTGTGTTACTTTGAGTAGTGTGGCGGGGGAGGGAGAGACGGTGTGTGGGAGGATGGTGGGAGTGGGGACAAGAGTGGGGAATAATCATGAACTTCAGTTTCAGACTACCAGTTCTAACCGAGGAGCGTTTATCCAGAAAAATGCCGAAGTCTACTTGCGTTGAAAAATGAAAGTAGTGTATTCAGCGGTGCACTCCAGTGTGATTGCATTCAAATCAAACCTAAGCTTGAATTGTGTAAAGTTACAGTCATTAAATTTTTCTTAATTTCAAGTTTTTACCCTGTTTGTGTGTGTGTGTGTNGGGGGGGGGGGGAATACTCTGCAGTTTTGAGGTTTGGCTTCACCAAATACGGTAGCCTTGGGTGAGAATTGATCTTTCGGAGGACGGAAAAGACTGTCAGTAGGACAGAGCAAGTATGTCAAGGCTTCCTCTGAAGGGGAAAATGGATGAGAAATAAACTAATGGACGTGGGCAAATATACAGTATTTGATATCTGTCCCGGGTATGAAACGTGGCGATAATGGTAGTAAAGTATCATACACTACGCTTCAGAAATCACGCCGCATCAGTAGCACTTCCAAATTTTGGCATAAGTTTTAATACCCCCCCCCCCCCCC
>JAWQUT010000104.1:651416-677617 GCA_033807755.1 Ellobium chinense | reverse complement strand
GGGGAGACTGGAATGAACGCTTCAAAATTTGGTGTGAGGCTGCCTCAGTAAACTGCACAAAAGCAAAGGATAGGGGATCAGAGCTGTGTCATGTGGGAATGAATCTAAATGAACATTCTGTGCTTGAAAATGGAAATGCGATTTGTGAGGGCGAGATGGATGGGGTAAAGGATGGTGAAAGGATGCCACAGCTTGAATAACCGGAACTGAGCACATGAGAGTTTATGTACATTTGTGTTGCAAATCATAACACATGATTGCACTTTATCTTGCCTTTGAATTTGAAGCAGCTGAGCAAATATGTTAAGTAAAATTGTGTGAGTGAGCTTTTGTTGTGAGCGATAAGCTTAGAAATACTATTATTTTGAATAACGGTGAATACTTCACAAGATTTCACACATATATCTGAGATACATTAATACATATATGTTTAGAGAGCAGTATTCAATATTTATTTCTCAGCAAGAAGTTGTGCACAACTAAGAGGCTGGCTCTCAAAGGGTTATAATGAGAATTAAACTTATAAAAATAAGAAATATCTATTATGAAATGTATTAATGTGTCTTAGATGTATTGTGAAATCTGATGGTCAAGTAACAAGTATACTGTGAGATAACAATTTCCTAAGATCACCACTCAATATAGGAAAAAAAAATGCACTGTTTAGCACTGTAGTGCTGAGTTATGCTAACAAAATATTATGAATTAGAAAAGGGCAGAGCACACTACAGTATTGCACCATAACCTGCAGTAGAAGGGCTGTGCCTATCTTTAATAATAATTCTCACTACAGTGGAAACTCATGAACTCAAATTCTAGGGGACTTGTCCATAATGTATGTAAAAAGAAGAACCAGGGACCAAAGTATTGCCCACATGCATGTGGGTTTTTGGAGTACACAGTGATTTCTCCAGGTCATACGAATTGGGGAAGGCATTCTTCCCTTGTCATAAATTCAAGGAGGAGGGTTTGTAAATTTGAAGACGGATATCAGTTGTGTTTTTATGTAATGATTTATAAATGTAATGCAAACTTTAGAGTGCAGGAAAGAATAGGAGATCGGCGTACATTTAATATATTTTTTTGGGAGGGTAATTCGAAATTTAAGGGGCGAATCACGCGGCCTGGTGGTCCTTAGAAAACATTGAGGACATGAAGATATAGATTGTGATGTTGTACTGTAATATGTTTTGTGATGCTTTTAGATATAAAAATTACCACCTTTCATTTGTGACTTTTTTATTCATCAGATATCAGCTCAAGAGAGTCGAAGAAAAAAGAAAGAATATCTAGAAGCTTTAGAGAAAAGGTACGTTGACTGGCTTAGTTTGGTGGAGAACACATTTGGAGAGGAGGGGGATTCGGTTATAAAAATACAAATTTTACTGCACAGTTCTGTCTGATTAACTATTATACTTTATTCAAAGACAGGAAATGTAGATTTATGTTGTAAAAGCTTGTCATGTGTTATTCATCACTTTTAGCCATGGCTCAGTAAACTTGTAGAGTATTTTGGGTGTTGTCTTTTCAAACTTTATAGTTGCACAGTTTAAGTTATTGCATTTAATTTTTATTTGTTTCAGTATTAATGTGATTTCAGCTTGAATTGTTCTGCAGTTATCAACAAAGCAATAAATCCAAAAAAAATTTGGACATAAATTACTTTGAATAGGATTCAAGTTACCTGGATTTATGTCTAAATGAGTAAAACCATCTTATAAGCAACAGACACACCCAAAATAGTATTAATGTTTATGGTTATTGTTTTGTTTATTCAGGTTAATGATTTTCATTATCTCTATCAGATACAGTCAACTCCTTTTAATAGCAACTCTTTTGCAGCATGAAAACAAATGGGATTAAAAGGAGTTACAATTATCCAATGACTTTCATATAGAAACATACCTCATTGGTATGTGTAAAATCTGTAGAAAAGTGAAAGTGGTCATTGAATGGAGATCTTTTGAGAGGAGTTGATTTGCTTGTTTTATAGTCTTTAGCTCATGAAGTGTAGTGAATATCATGAATTTATCTTTCTCCACAGAGTTGAAGCATACAACCATGAAAACAATGATCTTAAAAAGAAGGTGGAAAGCTTGGAAAACAATAACAGGTAATCTGATGCGTTTGGTCGCAAAACTAGGATATTTCAAGATAATATCACCAGCTAGATTTATTTTGGGTTGATGACAAGTCACAAGGTGTAGTGATAGGATGTTGTTCTTGTCTCATTTTGATGGACAAGATCAAATTATTAAATATGGAAATATAGTACTGAGCTTTGAAGGCAAATAAGGCACATGAGTGACATATGTTGACTAAGTAAGGCATTCCCCTCCAAAGAGTTTACTTAATTTCAAGATTTAATAACTTCAGTAATTCTGATCCTATGTGATTGAAATTCAACATACATCAGCAGATGGATATTATTATTATTTGCTGATGCTGCAAATTCAAATACATTTATATAGATGCAATGGTTCTGTCATGATTGAAAAATGTAAAGCACATGTCAGCACTCCATTTTTTAAATGTGTTCGTAATTCTTTTGTTGTAATAAAATCCTATCACTGAGATCAATTAAAATTTCAACGATCATGAATTGCATCTGTCTACTGATATACTTAAATTTCTATCCTGCTGGTACATGTATCTTTTCAACTCTTGATGTTTGGACTTGAATTAAGTAACCTTTCTAGGGTCACTTGGTATATTGTTCTGATATTTATCATGGAGGATGTGGACTTTGCTTTATGTGATCTTCTTGTCATCACACACACTCCCCCTCCCCCTCCCCCCTCCATCCCAATAAATAAAGCTGTATAAGGTTTTTAGACTGGTGGTGCAATGTTATGTTTTCTATTTATCATGAGGGGAACTGTGATAGAATAACTTTGCTTAGGGTGGTTTAGTTTGACATTAAGAGTCAGCTGTTAGGTGTGTGTGGCCTGGCTGAAGGAGAGTATTTCTTAGGGGAGGTTGTCTTCTTGTGCAAAGCATACAGAAAGGGAGGATGTAAGATTAACTTACTGTACATGTATATGTTTTTCTTGATAAGAATTAAATCAAAAATGAAGAAATGGATGACAGACATACACAAAACAGGATGGTGGGAGGGGGCAGTGCTGAAAGTCCAGCAGCAGTCTGAAAGGGATCAGAAATTGAGCTTTTATAATTACGGCATTAGATGCTTTCCTGCTCATCCTAGACTCTTCTTTCAAGAGTGGTTGTAATTGAACGTTTCTTTGTAATCAGCTGTCCGGGGACATTGGGACAAGACATGCAATAATTAATTAGAGGTCTCAAAGCCATGTTCATGGGTTCTTTTTCCTTATACCACAGATCCTTACTTGGTCAGCTCCAGAAACTGCAATCCTTGGTCAGCAAGATGCCAAAAGCTCCATCCGCCACTCAGACAGGCACAGCACTCATGGTTAGTATCATCAGACCCATTTGTACATGGTGATCTCATACATGTTGCCATTTTGTGAGAGGAGACTATAATGTGCAGTGGAACCTCAATAATAAGTACTCATTAATAAATACCTTGTCACTGACCTCAATATTAAGTACTCAATAATAAACACCTTGTTACTGACCTCAATATTAAGTACTCATTAATAATACCTTGTTACTGAATATGAATTTCACATGCACAGATTCATTATTATTCAATCATTTCATTGTTCAGGTAGACCCTAACGTTAAGCATAAAAGCATACTTTAGACTATATCAAAGTTCGACTGTATAGACTAGTTTCAATTGTTATGAGAAAATTAAAGTGAAACTTGTTGTATAGACGTCATTGACTCTTGGACATGAATTGCAAAGTAGCAAGATCTTTAACTTCTGGTGCATTTATTAAATGAAATATAACTGACGTTTTGAGTACATCACAAGTTCTAAAATGTTTCGGCTGTCACCTTTCTTGGTTAGAATTCAAATGCTATCCGCATAAAAGGAAAATATGAAAGGGAAATTCAACCTATGTGTGATGCTATTTACATGGAGATTGTGGGATGCTATTTATATGGAGATACCACTTTGTATCTGACTGCACTAAGAAGATAGAGTGATAGAACCTTAGCTAAAGCCAGGCCACAGCTGTGGCAGACGAGCCGTGCATAGTCCTGCAATGGCAGTAGGGCAGCACATAGCACTGGGAAACATAGTTATATGAATAGACATATTTTAACAGTTACTATCAAATACATCACAAAAGCTATGAATGGTTTCTAGTGCTTGAACATCATGAAGTTGAGCATTAAGTCTGATGGTGTTTTTCCACCAGTATAAAGTAAATATATTTTGAATGTTGATGCAGATACACATCTATGGTCCTCCTCAGTAAAAAGGCAGCATTGTGGGTTTCTTGTGGTTTAGACATGCTTTGGTGCTTTCTGGGTACAAGGTGATGCCAGATCTGCCATGCAAAGACAATACACTGTATATGCATTATTTGATTATGTTATGATACAGTGTTTTGTTACTGCATGCCAGGGATTCTCCTATGTTTTTTTGTTTTTTCCTAATTGGTTTCGGCAGGTTTGGTTGGGTATAAATTTATTTATGGCTACATGGAAAGCAACATGTTTTAGGGTCCTCAGAATCAAGGAAGATTTGAAAAGTATACTGTGGTGGCATTTACAAAATTGGGTAGGCCTTCTCATGAGCGAAACCTCTGTGAGAGTAAGAGGCATCCACTCTAGGAATGTCTAGCTTGTTTAATTTGTTCCTCCCACAGAGATAACTCTTCACAAATGCAACATCTGTGTTGATATATAAGGCTGTATATCATTGATATATAAGTTATTACGGCTGTATATCATTGATATATAAGGCTGTATTATTGATATATAAGGCTGTATTATTGATATATAAGGCTGTCTACTTCTCTTCAACACTTTATGTACCTCAGCCCTGTCATGTTAATTACCCTTTCAAACCCAAAGCCCATTTTATCACGTAAATTAATGGCATAGTTTTGTCAAATTTTTGTGATGCTGGTACATTAAGATAAAATAACATTGGATGTGAATTTGGGACTTGTTTAGGGCAATAAACTTGTTTACTCCATTATAAAGTTGATGTTATTGCATTCCCAACATGCCTGTCGTCACCCTGTCAACGTTATCAGTACAGTATATGGAGCAGGACTCACCTGCTTAGGGTAGTCAGGAGCATTTGATAATAATGGAATCTTTTCTGTGCATCTGTTTTCTTCTTTGCTGTAGCTCTTTGTCTGTCCCCAAGGGTTTGCAGCCTCTTCATCTTAACACTTCCCTCTTCCATCATAGTCTCCTGAAAGGCTGTTAAGATCTCTTTTTCGCCCATCTGCTATGCTCCTCATATGTCATCATTTCCAGCCCTGCAGTACATAAAAGTGTTAACCCTCTAGTGCCCAGGAATAGAAATACTGTTAAGAAAATTCTGACGATTCACATACACACTTCAAATGCCACTCAAAATACATATAAAACATTGATAGTGAACAATGTCAATATTTAATAGATGAAAAATTTTGGGTCAAATTTGGACCTCCGGGCACTGAAACGTCCGTGCCATATTTGGACCACTCCATACTGGACCCTTGAAAATGGATTGCCAAATATGGACCAGTGGGCATTAGAGGGTTAAATCATGGATAATACAGCTTTATATGCCAGCAGGAATTACAGTGTATGCCTTAGTCAGTAGGGACATTTTCACTGGTGGCTTTGATCCTCCATAGTGGGCTGTTATCTGTTTTTTTTTCTGTGGGTTCGTTTTAAATGCTACCCATTGATTTTGTGTGTATGTATGTGGTGGGATGGGGTGGAAGACTATTGCTTGCTGATGAACATTAATGAGCCATTTTGTAGGGTGAACACCTGCTCTTCAGAGCTTCGCCAGTGAGCATCACAACTGGAAAGGCAAATTTTTTCTCTCTGTTTATATGCAGCATTTCAGATTGGCTACTGCTGCTTCAGTGTATAACATTAACAGGCATAGTGGTCCAGCATTCTGCGCCCTTGTGCCTAGGATAATACATTACTATACGTACTGCACCATTGTGCACCTTGACATGCAAGCTTCCATTTCAAATCCAAAGAGAATTGCACAAAGGTTACACACCAAGGCATGTTCAAGCAAACTGATCTAAAATCCTGTTTTCAGGTCCCCAAAATTTCAGTGTGGCTCAATTCAGCAACATTGACAACCAAAGCTCCCAGGCCTTGTCCCAAACCCTTAAGTAATTGTATTTTTTTTTTTTTTTGTTAGCAGAATTATCTGTGTACATCCACACACACTTATTTAAAATTGTGTTCATGCAAGAATGAAAATGGGAAACTACGCAGTGTTTCCTGTGTGAGTGCGATGGCTGAAATTTATTTTCCAGTTGCAACACGTTGGCCTGTCTGATGCAATAGTCTGTATTCATGCATAAATCAGAGAACTTGTGGGAAAAAATGAGTACATTTATTCATTCATTCGGCAAGGGCAGCACAAAACTAAAACATCCCTGCAAAGTGTGGCTGCCCAACCTTCTCTCACACACATTTCATTTGCACTGTTTAAACTTCAGATATACATATTTTTAAAAAAATTATAGCCCTTCCTCCCCCCACTCTCCACCCCAGCCCAGTTCCTTATTTTTTTTTTTCTTTAATTTTGTTGAGTTGCACCGCATCTGGTACAGAGTGAACGGGCTGATCTCTGATAGGGTAACCATATGGCAGCTGTTGTTTATTGCGTTGGTCACACACTGGTGGTAGGGGAATTTTCCTGTGCACTGGGCTAGGCCTGATAAAGCATGCATAGATGTGTGATTTGATTTTGTTGACTGGAGGGGGGATAGAATGGATGAAAGAAAAAATGAAGGAAGGGTTGAGAGATTGAGAGAGTGTGAGGAAATATAAGGCTGAATTAAAGGTGCCGGGGGNGGGGGGGGGGGGGGGTGAAGGAGTATCACAAAAGAGATGGAGGAGGGGAGGGTGGATAAGAGTATGTAGGAGGAGGAGGGAATATGAGTGGTGGCAGGTTGAGAGACAGAAGAAGAAATGAGGGTGAGTGGAAGTGATAGAATGATGGAGGGCAAGAAGATAAGGTTGGATATGAAATGGGGAGTAAAGAGGAGGAGGAAAGAGGGGGATGTGGGTAGTGAGAGGGTGAAAGACAGAGGGAGAAATGAGGATGAATGAAAGATCCAAGGAGAGAGAAGAATGGTGGAGAAACAGACAAGACGAAGGCGTTTGAAATGAATGAAAACAAGAAGTGCAGGAGAGAGAGAGAGAGAGAGTAGTGGGGGACTTGCGAAGGGACATGAGTGGTGATACGGTTTGTGAGAAAGAGAGAAATGAGGATGAATGAACAAATACAGTGAAAATGGAGGGATGAAAAAAAATAGGTGGTCCAGAGTGATTAAAAACTGGGTGTGTGACAGAGAGTAGCAGAAAGAAAAAAAGACAAACGAGCACCCTGCCATGTCATGACAAAAAACTGTATAATCATTTTGTGGTTATATGATTATACATTGTTTTGTCATTACACAGTAGGTAGCACTGAGAGGATGAGAGAGGCGAATTATTTCACCAACTCAGCAGAATATGAGTACACTGCACAGCTCCCTAGACCAAAGCAAGCAATGAAGATTGATAATAGTGATAGATTTCATTGCCCTTATAACATTCAGCATAATACATACAGTAATTGCATTTATACCTTTAGATATATATATCAGAAGTTACTGTGATGAACTTCTTTATTTTTTAAATTTATGATCGTCCTTTGTCCTCTTTTATTGAGGGCAGATGTCAGTGATTATTAGGATACAGCCATAACAAGGCATTTGCAAATGAATCTTTTCTTCAGATGTAGGCTGTTGGCTTTATTTTCAAAACTTGTCACTTGTTTCGGGAAACAGCATCATTGCACACTTGACTGCTCCAAATGTGCTTTGCCTTTTTTTGGTTCAGAACCCAGCAAGGAGTAGGTCCCTGTATACTAATTTCTACTTTTCAAAAGCTGACATAGAAAATCAAGCATGGCAATAGATCTATATGGACATTGTTTATGGGTAAGATAAATTGTTCTTAAATGAGGCTTTCTATCAGATGTAATTGCTGTGTTTGTTGAAAGCTGAGACAGAAAGCTGAAGCATGGCCTCACCTCATAAAATGGTTCATCAGCTGGTTTTATGGTGTTTTTGTGGTCATCACTTTCATTAGTGGGATTAGCAGTAGATATGGTGAGGACAGTGGTAGTGATGATGATCAGTTTTTTCTTGGCTCCCCCATCCCTAAAGTTAGTCCCCTTATATAGTTATTACCCTTTCAGTGAGTTGCTCATCAGCATCTCCACAACCACTCTACCTTTCTTATATTATGCTTCCTCTTTCAGCAAATAGACAGTGGTCAGTTAAATCAGTCCTGTGGGATTTATATTAAGATTAATCTATATGTTACATATATCTGAGACATTCAGATGTGTTTTATGGAAGACCCTTTTTACTTTGGCTTCATCAGGAGAAACACTGATTGTGGAACTGAACCAGCTGAATTCTTTTTACATCATGAACATCTTTCATCGCTACACTACCACTGGCCAAAACAGATTTTTTTTTTTAATTCTCTTCCTGTCTTAACGGGGCTTTCCCACTGACTCCACCCTCTGCAGGTTCTTGTGTTTTGCTTTGCGGTGTTCCTGGGCAGCATGTCTCCTTCCAACTTGAACATCGGCTATGCCACCAAACCCCCCATGCTGGGATTCGTACAACCACAGCCTAACAATTTGCCACAGCAGGAAATGGGACCAAGGCCAATGACCGCACATGACACTTCTAACCCCTATGCGACTCCAAACTGTAAGTGCAAGTCTCTGATCTCAGCTGTATTTGATTTAGTTTTGTTGCATTCATATTTGAAGAGCTGCTTTTCATTGTTTTTATTGTTATGAAAATAATGTTAATATCACCGTCAGTGATATTTGATGGCATGGAAAACAGATCATACAAGAGGTAGGGGATGCTCTTTTCTTCTATCATTCATGTTTGGTTTTTTTTTTGGTCCCTATACTCTTTTATTTATCCTGTTCCATACATAGTTGACTTTTTTAATTGCTGGTTTCACTGAATCACATCCGTTTTCAGAAAAACAGATATAGTAGTTAAAATGGATCTCATCACATTCTGACATGCTTCCATGGAATTGAAGAGTGTTGTTTTTTTTTCAAAACTTAGCAAGTCCATTCTGAATGCTTTAGAAATTAACAGAAATTTTGTGAATATAATTGCTCTAATATATCCGTTTATATACCTGAAATGTCATAACCCTTGAAGGGATCGAGATTTCAAGATAAATTTTGTTTTGAATGAATTTAAGGTCAAATATACTGCTGAGAGCATTCCCATTTCATCGTTCACTGAAATTGCCTTTACAAAGTTTTAAAAAAACATATTTCAGTGGGGCAGAATGAGCTATATCGTTGCTGGTATGGCATAGGGATTTCAGCAGTATCTGCTTCTTTGCTATACCATAGATGTGATACTTGCCTTAGATGGAGGCATTGCCCAACCATGCCATTATAAAGGATGAAGTGACCATCTGCACCTGAAGCAAGCATCACATCTGTAGTATAGTGGGAAAGCATAGAAGGGGATGGCCCTTAGCTCATATAGCATGCTAGTGATGATAGATTCTCCTATCTTGAATTCCTCTTTTATCTATGTGGCTGTTGTAGTTGTTGATGGCTGGATTGTATCATTGATTGGGGATTTAGAATTTGTATATTAATCCATAGGGCTTGAGATCTACATTTCAGTACACGAGGCCTGTCCCGATCAAATTTATTGGAGTGAGCTGTGTGCCATTACCAGCTGTTCACTAGCAGAATGTGGAAACCTCCTCCCCTCCTTTCCCAAAAATCATTTTATTGATTTTGATATGAAAATCAAGATTATACAGAGTGTTGCTACCAGCATTTCTAGTAGGGATGGTTAACAGCAAGGAAGAGGTTACTTTTGTAATGCTCAGCTACAGTGTGGCCTAAGCATTTGGTCAGAACATAATTTTAGCCCACAGTTCTTGCAACAGGTCGTAATTCATCCCTCACCCCCATCTGTTGTCATTTCTTCAATTTTCTCCGACGTTATGTAGGTCTTGTTCAATATCAAACACGGATATTGACGTAGTCTCTTTATAAATCCATCTTACCCAGCGAACAGCTGTTTGTGATAAGATATTTGAATTCACACACAGGCTTATAGGAAAGCCCTTACTCCATCAATATGAAAAGCTTATCAGATCAATTTGGCTTACACTGGGCCTGTTTGCTAAGCTTGAAAAATAGAGGCAACAGCCTGTGATTCAGTCGATTGAAACTTGGTAATTTTCAACTTAAATTTCTTTGCAGCCATCTGGAGGTTAAAATAGGAGTTACTATGAAATTTTCATATCCATGTTTTCATTTATTTTCTCCTTCAAAGACAATTGGCTTATTCATCCTTTACTTTTCTTTCCTGGTTGGTCCTCAGCGTTAAGATTGGTTTCTCTTTAATCAATATTATTTGAATACCACCTTGTGACATAACTTTGAATTACTGTAGATGTATGTATGCTCATGCCAAGATATGAGAATCTATGAAAATCGCTGCTGTGTTTTTAAATCACTGTCCACCGTCTTTTCACTCTCTGTCCACATGCTACAAGTCAAACTTTATTGCTGAAATTCAAAACACATGTTTGCGACTCAGTTCTCTAATTTCCTGATGAGCTTGGTAATTAACGCTCTAGTCCTTCACAACGATGAACAGTAATTTTAGAATATAGCATAGCTATTCATTAATCTAGAGTTGTCCCAAGTCTTCATGTATAAAGCCTGTTCCTTCCTGATATTTCTATTTCATATAGGTCAGTGAATTATGTGATGTTATCAGCAACATGACTTCCATTAGTATTATAGATTAAGATGAACTTTTCTGTTTCTCTTCTCTCCCCTTCCCTCACCTACAGTGAAATCAAGGATGCTGATGTCGGTGGAACAGGAGGACAACTGCGACGACTTTCGGACCATGCCGTGGGAAAACACCATGTCCTGCCCCATGCCAGACCCTCATGCTGAGAAAAACGAGAACCAGCCTGACCCGGGGATCGACTTGCTGGGCGGGGCTGAGATCCCACCAGGCGGGAAGACTACCCCGGACACAACAGTTGTAATGGTGGTAGCGGCCAGCATGGAAAACAACAATAGCGACAGTCGTGAGCACATTGGGGAGCCGTACCAGCACAGTGCAGTCGTCCCGGACATCAAGATGGTGCACAGAGAGATGATGACACCAGGAAGGCTTCAGAACATGTCCACTGAGATGGAGACGGCCTAGACAACCTGCGGTACAAATTACACCAAATTCTCAAACCTTGCAGGACAAAAATCTTCCGTTTAGTCATCAGCAAAGTTTCTACAGCTCCTGTCCATATAATAAATTTTCTAAACAATGACAGAAATTTTTGAAAATTACACTGCAAGCAACTATTGAGTGTTTTAGCTCATTAGATATGACATCTAGGAGCTTTTAAAAAAAAAAAAAAAGATAATTCAAAATTCACTTCAACAGTGATGAGATCCGAAGACAAATGAGGCAGATTAGCTGAAATTCAAAGATGCCTCAGATTTCAGAGACTAGAATTACTTTGTTGATTTTATAACTTCTTGTGATATATTTTATGCCTTCCATCAGTTTTGGCATTTTGTTTCCTTGAACTATGAGTGAATTTGCTTAAAAATTTCTGTGAAATACTGGAAAAGGAGAAAATATAAATTCATTTGAGATCCCCCTCTTACTTCGGAACCACCATGAAGGGTTTTGAATTAACCCTGTTTTCCAGTGAGAGTTAAATTGATACATTTTGTATGAAAAAAAAATGAAATAACATTTTTCTGAGTTTCAGATTTTGAGTCAGGCTGGGCTGCTCCTAGCCCACCTTGAAGTTATCCTATGACTGCAGAAATCAGTTTCATATATCAATGACTTGTAAATTATATACAAAGTTTTCAGTAATATTTAAGGACATAATTTTGGATCATTGTTTTGTGAATGCATGAAATCTATAGTAATACTTTTAAACTTTGCAGAAAGCTTTTTTGCTTTTCAGCCAACTATTATGGCATTTTATTAAACCATGATTTTGTCTAAACTCTTTCTGCATGTAAGCTTCAAATGCCAGCAGTTTTCTCTCCATGTAGTGTAAATGAAAGGAGCAGAAATATAAAACTTTGTGGTTTGCCACAGTAAAGTGTAAATAGTGGGGAAAATAAGGCAATAGTTAAAAACAGTGTTATGTTTTTTGGCTGTTTATGAATTCAGCCTCTCGTATGAGACTTTTGAATTACTGTAGATGTATGCATGCCCATCCAGTGTGTATATATAGCACACCATAAGACACTGTACAATGTATTTGTGTAGCAGTCCTTAGCCTTCGCCTTCCCCCCTTTGTTGTAACCAATTAGTGATGCTGAAGTTATGAATATTGAAACATAAGGCAATCGTATAGGATTATGTCAGAAACATCACCCCATTACAAACATAGTGGCCTGTTATTGCAGAATATTGCAAACATATGTTGCAGCCTGGCTTCAGTCAGCTGCCAAATTACTGCATTGTTTTATCATTAGAAAGAACAGGATATTTATACCTCTTTCCTTTTCCACTGAATGACAAAAAAAATTTGTAATTGCAATTTCCATCTCCAAATAAGCCACATTGCCAGAGTAAATGAAAAGTAATGATTTTTTTTTTATAGTTTACATCCTATTATTAATCTTTTTAGTTTATACATTACTTTGTTGTTTCTTTTGTTTGAAAGGAAGTAGAGACATGATGTGTGAGCAGACAGGATGAAACTGGTGACTGGGGTAGTTAGATGTAGAGAATAAGAGAGAGAGAGAGAAGGAGAGAAAGGAATAGTGAGAAAGGTAGAATGAAAGAAAAACTGATTGTACGCAGGTTTGTTTGTTCTACTGCCACGCACACATGTGGAGTGTCACCTATGTTGCCATATAAATTTGCTCATTGAAAATGCTGAATTTTTTTTTTTTTTAACTTTCTAGTTTCTTTTACCCTTCAAAGCATTACACTTCAACATTTTCATCTCATTTACATCTTTTTCTCTCTCCACCTTCCTGCTCTTGAAACCACTTTATGAGCTTTTGTTTATAAATTTTTATGCATTTAATTGCTAGGTATGGTACTTGTCTCGAATTTAACACTGCCCAAGTTTTGTGTTGTAACCATGGTGACATGACACGTCTTGACTACGCAGGTTCATGTAGTATAAGCCAGTTGATTTGCTTTGTTGTTTTTTTTTTCATTCAGCAGTAGCGAACTTTTCATGCTGTTTCTTGATCTGTATTAGTTTACAAATTGGGAAATTTTAAAGATGGCTCATTGTAGAGAATTTCTTGACTCTGTTAGATTTTAGGCCTGGGACATTCATGGAATTTGATGGCAGATGTTAGTGGACTTGTTTTAGTAATTCATCACTTGTTCGCCCTCATTGCTTAGTTTTTTATATCTGGTGTGACGGCAGCTGAATGTGCCATAGTTCATAAGGAAAGGCTGGAGATGATTGGAACATAAACAGAAAAAAAAAAACAAAATATAAAAGTAGTGAGGAAATGTCTGCATGTTTGTGCTAGTTCATATTTATTACCTTTCTTGCTTTTTTGTTTTTTTTTAAAATCTGGTCTTGAATATTTATTTTATTTTAGAACATATTTTTTTTTGCCGTCCATTTTGTAATTCACTTTATTATTTATGAACTTATTTCCCCCCAATCCATATGTGTCATGTGTAGCCATGGAAACAACACATGTTGTTTGTGTTTGTTTAGTCTGTGAGTTGGGTACCTGGGTGACTGGGATTCATAATAGAGATAGACTGGCAAACGATCATTAAATTTGATCCACATATTTATAAGGATGAATACCCCAATACCAAAAGTTTGCATGATACTAAGTGGGGATGAATTAGATCCAGTGCTTTTTCTGGATCATGATACTGGTTTTACTGGTTTTCATTTTCAATCGTTTATCTCATACTGTATGGAAGTTTTGGGTTTGAAGATGAAAGCATCTGAGGTGTAGAATACTTCACCGTCATTGTCATCACTATTGCTGCTGGTAAAAAACAGGGATGTAAATCTTCCGATACTTCAAAATGTTAGTTATTTTTAATGTTTTGAATTCCACAACTATCCACTGTCATGTAAAAATGGTTTTCTGTGCTCTTTTGTCCTCTTCTTTCATAACAGGCACAGGCCGTCAGTGGAGTCAAAATATACAAAAGTGATAATATTAGCGTGATGTGAGGCTAAAATTCTCTGGCAGTGTTGACCATTTTACGATAACTGCCATAACTGGCACTAGGTCTAGGTAATTTTTTTTTTTCCGACATTTTCACTCCAGGCCATTAATATCCCTGTTCTTTAGACTCCAGTTATAAGATGCATCATCATCAGCCGCTCATCTTATCATTCTGCTCACCAAGTTCAACACAGGAGTATATAGCATTTAACACTCCATCATGACTTTATGAAACATTGTGTACAAAGCCACTCACTATTTAAAGCTGCAATTTGATTTTAAGTAATCATTTTTCTCATGATGTAATGTTATCATTGTTGTTCTTAATGTCATATTACCTCAGACATTATATGCCTTCCATCATGACTGACCCGGTCAGGAGAACAGTTTCAAATTTTTACAAAATTTGCACCAACAAAAATATCAAAAGTCAGTTCTATAATCTTGTCTCGGCACTGCCAACTAGCTGTATTTTTGTCAGAATTGTGAGTTTTTGATCATTGAAGATTTCGGCTATTGAAAATATTAGGATTTTTTTCTCTATTAGACACTTGTTTTGTCTCAGCTATTGCAAGTCAATGTAACTTCTGTTGTGGGTATTTGTAATGTTTTGGGTTAGAAGCTCTTATCACCAAATATTTGCTAACACTGTTGTTATTGCATGCATGAAGTTTGTGAGTGTATATGGGACGCAATTTCTTCACAATTCCGCCTCATTTAATATTGTCCAAAAATGTGACGTGGGCCATATTACTGCAATATTGTAAAGTGGTTTCTTTTCTCTCCAGACTGAACTGTTTTGCATAAGTAGGCAGAACTTGTGGGTGTCCACCTTTCAGCACTTAAATGCTGAATCATCCATTTCACTGTCACTGCATTGATCAAATTGATCAAGATCTTTCACCTGAACTCTAAGAAGATGATATAAGAATATTTAGTTAAAGGTAGGTAGGATAATATGATGTGACATTGAAAAGTTGATTGGGAAATCTGGTAACACCTCGAACGATACCAGATGATAGATATCAAAAAAGTAAGCCGAACAACCACTGCTTCCTTATGAATAATATATGACAAGACTGTGAGTATTTGTTGGCAGGTTTTACATAAAATTATTTTGTTTACATAAAATTATTTTGTTTCCCAAGTCAGAAATCTTGAAGAGAGGTAGCTTCACATATAAGTGAAAATGCACGGTATTGTTCAGAGAGCATTGACCACCAAATTGTTGCAATTAACAGGACAGTTTGTGATGACCTGTGCCTTCCTTTTCAAAGTTTATTTGCAAGTATTGTCTTTCTGAGTTGCTGACAAACAGTTGCAGTCTTAAATACATCTAATACAGTGTCGCATTTGAACTCTCTATGAGATGAACATAGTGAAGGATGACCCAGCAGATATGGTGACTGTCCGATTCTGGTATGTAGGATTTGACGTGATAGGTGAGGTTGACCTCCCTTTTAAATAGCCCGGTCTGCGTTGTTTCTTATTTTTTCTTCTTCTTCGAAATGGCTGTTCTTGTAAATATTTATTAACTTATATAGTAGTGGTGATGAGATTGGAGAGGAATAGAGAAGGAAGTCAAGTGGGTTAAAAAATTTTCATATTTATCTCTATTTTGATTTCTCCCCTTTCCTTCAAATGACAAGTCTGTGACTAAAATTTTAAATGTGATATGTAATAGTGAATGGTGTTCTTTTACCAAATTTGTGATGAAATGTTTCCAACCTGTACTGTTATTGGAAAAGAAAGTGAAGACTGAGTTGGTTACAGATAAGGGTATGATTTCTATACCACTCACACCCTACTCTCCCCTTTCCCCTTCCTCTCCCCCAGTCCAAATCCACTTTCAGAATTCCGTGATATGTATTGAGGAAAACTTTAAATGTGGTACACCCAGATTCACACATTGGCCACATTGTGACCCTTTAAGGACATAGTAGATTGATAGCATCACAAAAAGTTTGCGGGATAATTATTAATTTATAAATCATATATTTATTTATGGACCCCACAAGTGTGAGGTGGAACGGCACAATACTACTAGTCATGCTTCATATTTATTTTCACTACTTTTTTCTCTCTCCAAACAGTTTAACTTACAGTACGTGTAAGCAAGAGTGTTCCTTTGTGTGTTGTGGACACAAGAGCCTTGTTAATACAATACCATTCCGGTTCATTGTTTTTAAAGTTCCTTTACCTGAAACGATACATTGATTTTTTTTATACAGGTCTTAAATCCAGCATTTTCATCAACCTTGAGTAACTTGTATCTTATTCAATTTTCGAAGATATAGCCCAGCTCTCAATACGTTCAGATTTTGACTCAGTAGTGGACACAGTGGATTGAAATTCACAAATGAAACTTTCGCACATCACAGTTGGTCATAAAGAACTGATAATTGTAACGCAAAATGTTTCAGCAACTGCCAGTTTCCATTAATTCTAGTTGTCAGGTTATTTCCCTTTCTGCAGTCATCTCCCTTGCTGACAAAACATAAACATTTACGCATGATGAGATGTTCTTTATAAAGTTTGTACATAAGATAATCTATGTCTACACATTATTTTGCTGATGGTAAAGAGACAAATTATTATTATAATTATTATAGTATTGTTCATGACTGTTGCTTGAAATGATGTTTATGACATTGTATCGATTTGTTTTCATTTGTTTTAATTCAGTTTCTATGACCATTTTTATTGGTTGAGGGAATTGATGGGTCAGAAATACTTGGTTGTATTTCAGCGACCACAATGCAATTTTTAGTTCTGTTGCCATTTTGTTTAGGGAATAGAATGGTCAACAGAACAGTGTACATACAGCAAATTAAGGAAAAAAATTAATAAAAAAATATATATCCAAATAACCAGAATTTCCTTCACATTTTTTTAGGACATATGGTTCATGTTTGTCTGTATGGTTCATGTTTATCTGTGGTTCATATTTTGTCATGGATATATATGGATAGCTCAAACTTTGTGTGCTTTAAACATGTGGCTGAACAGTGAGCACACGCTGTTTTGCGGTACCAACACGTTACTCTTATACCTGATTCGAGGGAGAACATGAAGCTTAAGCATCTTTCTAAGCATACATGAACATAAAACTAACAACATTTGTATTTGTTAGTCTTTAGATTTTGATGTACAACTCACCAAGCCGCGAGGCTACACTGCCCCACACTGTAGATCCCATATAGGATAAAGGAAGTCAGTTTCACTTTTCTATCAGAATATTGCTCTCTTCATTTTCATCTGGAGTTTCCTCTCGTAGGTCTTTTAGGTTCTTCTTCTTCCTCTTTTTTGTTCCTCTTCTTCTTCATATTCTGCTGCTGCTGTGTTCCTGGTGCTACTGGTGCTTCTGGTGCTGGTGCTGGTGCTGCTGCTTCTAGTTCTGCTGTTGCTGTTGTTTTATCATTCCCCGCATGAAAAGCTGCCTCAGCAGAAGAGATCCTCCTTGCAGCCACAGAGTTCTTCCAAATTTGTCCCTTGTGGACACAGGTGGGTGCAGATTTCATGTTACAAGGGACAGAACTGCAATACAAATTCAGCATTCTGTGGACATGTTCCGCAGGTGGCCCTCATTCGTATAGTCTATGTGCCAATCTCAGTGGGTAGAGATGTGAGCGAAGTTGGGAGTGTTCATTTTGGTTTCTGAAATGGCCAGTTGAATGCACCAGTAAATAACAGTTTAAAAAAGGCGCAGCGAAATGTTCAAGCAGTCCATCTCTGCGGGCCATAATGAGGCAAGGTTATGTTGCTGACACCTGTTAATAGGCCAGATTACTGTTTGTGTACATACTGATCCGCTAACATATAACCCCCCCCCCCNTTTTTTTTTTTTTATTTGAGGGGAGACGGGAGGGGGTGAGTTGTCAGCTAAATGTCATAGAGTGTAGAAATATATTATTATAAGACCCGTGATCTACATAAAATATCCAATTCTAAAGTATTAGGTAAAATCTGAGCCTTACAAATATAAAACTAAGTTAGGGTTATGTATCAGCACGCAGTCAAATACCAGCCTAATAAAACAATGGGGGACCAAGTCAGAATCAGAGATGACCTATGAAAGAGATTTGTGAAAAAATTTGGGACGTTGACACCCTCCCTTTTTTTTTTCTTTTCCTTAAGAATAGGGTAATAAAAGTTCTTCAACAAACCTGGGTGAAAAAAAAAAGTCACAAATCCCAGTAGACTCTGTAGAATACTGCACTGCATTTTTATAGGGCCCTAAAAAAGAATAACAATAGGTGCCAATGACCAGTTGATCACCACTAAGCGAAGAGACATAATCCAAGATTAATAAATGACATGAAGAATTATACAGTTAGTTCCCTTGCAACAATGCGCGACCTCGTCCGCTCTTTGTCGTTTCATGTTTTTGTGTTTTTGTTTGTTTGGTTCGATTAACCCTCTGGGATTACATCATTACACAAAATATATTAGATAAGACTTACGGAAATGCCTGATAAGTACACGGTAACGCTCCTAACGAGGCGTAGCGATACGTCTATGCGCTGTTTGTAATAATGGTAATGACTTAATTTATGTTGCAAGTTTCAAGTGTGTTTATTTAGGCGAAAGCCAACCACATACAATAAATTCATCCGTTCAAAAAGAATAATTGAAAAGTAAAAACATATATATGCATTTATGTACATTTAGGAACTGGCGTCTTTTTCTCTTTCTCTCTGTCTCACTCCCTCACTAATTTTCTCTCTCCCTATCACACTCTTCTCTCTTACTCGCTTACTCTCCCCATCTAAAGTTAACGTGACGAAGCAGGGTTTATGATGAATGAAAAGTGCGTACATCTATATCACTAAGTTATTATTATCGTCGTCGATATGTACTGCTCTGTTGGAGTTACGGGGGCATAACGACATTGACTTAACGAAGGCATGATGTGATGTGAGGGAGTAGGAGATGGTATACAGGAAAATAAAAATCAAACCTGCAAACAGAACCAATAGCTGTCTTACGGATGTCGCAAAAAGCCACCATTAGCAGGAGACCTGTACTCTCAAAACGTAGCAATTAGCACGTAACAAGACACAGTCAACAAGCACAGCTGCCATAGAAATGCCGGAAAAAAATACCGATGTGGTTCACATGGATCATGGAAGCATAGCGGGAATACGTTAGTGAGTCATTCAAGTTCAGGGTGCAAGCGTCATTCTTTTGAATAGTAGAGTATACGAAGCGGTGCTCGAGGGGATGACCTTTATAGTAAAAAATTTCGAGTGGCTTGCGCAGGTATTTTTTTCTTAGTCTACTATTAAACTACTAATTCTACTGAAACTGCTTGAGTAACTTATATAGTATTGTTCATGGCTGTTGCTTGATATGATGTTTATGACATTGTAGCGATTTGTTTTCATTTGTTTTAATTCAGTTTCTATGACTATTTTTATTGGTTGCGGAAATTGATGGGTCAAAAATACTTGGTTGTATTTCAGCGACCACAATGCAATTTTTAGTTCTGTTGCCATTTTGTTTAGGGAATAGAATGGTCAACAGAACAGTGTACATACAGCAAATTAAGGAAAAAAATTAATAAAAAAATATATATCCAAATAACCAGAACTTCCTTCACATTTTTGTAGGACATATTATGGTTCATGTTTGTCTGTATGGTTCATGTTTGTCTGTCTGTATGGTTCATGTTTGTCTGTGGTTCATATTTTCTCATGGATATATATGGATAGCTCAAACTTTGTGTGCTTTAACATGTGGCTGAACTGTGAGCACACGCTGTTTTGCGGTACCAACACGTTACTCTTACACCTGATTCGAGGGGGAACATGAAGCTAAGCATCTTTCTAAGCACACATGAACATAAAACTAACAACATTTGTATTTGTTAGTCTTTAGATTTTGATGTACAACTCACCAAGCCGCGAGGCTACACCGCCCCACACTGTAGATCCCAACTGCCATTAAATGTAAAGGACCGTATAGGATAAAGGAAGTCAGTTTCACTTTTCTATCAGAATATTGCTCTCTTCATTTTCATCTGGATTTTCCTCTCGTAGGTCTTTTAGGTTCTTCTTCTTCCTCTTTTTTTCTTCCTCTTCTTCTTCATATTCTTCTGCTGCTGCTGCTGCTGTGTTCCTGGTGCTACTGGTGCTTCTGGTGCTTCTGGTGCTGGTGCTGGTGCTGCTGCTTCTAGTTCTGCTGTTGCTGTTGTTTCATCATTCCCCGCATGAAAAGCTGCCTCAGCAGAAGAGATCCTCCTTGCAGCCACAGAGTTCTTCTTCCAAATTTGTCCCTTGTGGACACAGGTGGGTGCAGATTTCGTGTTACAAGGGACAGAACTGCAATACAAATTCAGCATTCTGTGGACCTGTTCCACAGGTGGCCCTCATTCGTATACGTACCAATCTCAGTGGGTGAGCGAAGTCGGGAGTGTCCATTTTGGTTTCTGAAATGGCCAGTTGAATACACCAGTAAATAACAGCTTAAAAGGGCGCAACGAAATACATAAAGTATCCAATTCTAAATTATTAGGTATAATCTGAGCCTTACAAATATAAAACTAAGGTAGGGTTGTGTATCAGCAGGCAGTCAAATATCAGCCTAAAAAAACAATGGGGATCAAGTCAGAATCGGAGATGACCTATGAAAGAGATTGGTGAAGAAATGTGTGACGTTGACACCCTTTTTTTTTTTAATTTCCCTTAAAATAGGGCAATGAAAGTTCTTCAACAAACATGGGCGGAAAAAAAGTCACAAATTACTGTAGACTGTAGAATACTTCACTGCATTTTTATAGGGCCCCAGAAAGGAATGAGAATAGGTGCCAATGACCAGTTGACCACCACTAGGCGAAGAGACGTAATCCAAGATTTACAAATGACATGAAGAAATGTACAGTTAGTTCCCTTGCTATAGAATACGCGACCCCGTCCGTTGTTTGTCATGTTTTTGTGTTTTTGTTTGTTTGGTTCGATTAACCCTCTGAGATCACATCATTACACAGAATATATTAGATAAGACTTACGGAAATGCCTGATAAGTACACGGTAACGCTACTAACGAGGCGTAGCGATACATCTATGGGCTGTATGAAATAAATCGTAATGACTTACTTAATTTATGTTGCAAGTTTCAAGTGTGTTTATTTAGGCGAAAGCCAACCACGTACAATATAATTTCAAATCAGTTAAAAAAGAATGAATGAAAAGGGGAAAAAAACATAGACTATCTATCTATCTATCTATCTATCTATCTATCTATCTATCTATCTATCTATCTNAGGCGAAAGCCAACCACGTACAATATAATTTCAAATCAGTTAAAAAAGAATGAATGAAAAGGGAAAAAAAAACATAGACTATATATATATATATGCATTTAGTTACATTTAGGAACTGACATCTCTCTCTTTCTCTCTGTCTTACTCTCTCACTTTATCTCTATCTCACACTCTTCTCTCTCACCCGCTTACTCTCTCCATCTATTGTTAACAGTTTCAGTTACAACTCCCACAACATCCCATTAGATCAAACACATCTAAGTATTCTTACAACTGCCATTATTTCTTATAATCTCCCCACCCATCTAAAAACTACCAACCCTCTTCACCTCCCCTGTCAGAAAAGGAACTAACACTCGTGTCACTTAAACTGTTCATGTTGTCGTGAAATGTGATAGAATCCTGTTGCTACGTTTTTTCAGTTCTTTATCATGTCAAACGTTACGATCAGGTACGGGAGCGTACATTAGCAACTACGTGACGAAGCAAGGTTTATGGCGAAAAGTACATACATACTAAGTTATTGTCATCGTCGTCGTCATGTACTGTGCTGTTGAAGTTACGGATGCATAATGACATTGACTTAACGAAGGCATGACGTGATGTGAGGGAGTAGGGGATGGTACACAGGAAAAAAAAAAATCTGCAAACAGAACCAATAGCTATTTTACAGATGTCGAAAAACGCCATCATTAGCAGGAGACCTGTACTCTAAAAACGTAGCAATTAGCACGTAATAAGACACGGTCAACAAGCACGGCTACCATAGAAACACCGGGAAAAGAAACAATGTGGTTCACATGGAGGCATAGAGAGAATACGTTAACGAGTCATTCACGTTTGGTGACATTTGAAGAGTGTTTTTTTCCAAAACTCAGTAAGTGCACTTTCATTGCAAAATGAGTTGGTGGTATATTCAAACATGCATTGTTGTGCTTAATTCATTCAAAACTTAAATGATCTCAAAATCTGCACTCCTTCAAATTTTACGTCATTTAATAGTAAATAAAAATATACACGTGTGAGGAACAGTTACCTTGAAGTTATTTCCCTTTCTTTCAAAATATATTCAGCTTTTTGGCACCTATTAGAGGGGCAAATCACTAATTTTGTACAGCCCAATTAATCGTCTAATATATACCCCCCCCNCCCCCCCCCCCTTCTTGTTTGGGGCCTTGCCAGCCAATATCATGGTGTAGAATTAGGTAAAATGACCTGTGATCCAAATAAAGCATCCGATTTTAAAGTTTCAGGTACAATTTGAATTTTTTTTTAATTTTTAAAAATTAAAGTGTGTAGGTCTATGTATTAGCACGCGGTCAAAACCAGCCAAATAAAAAACTGGGGACCAAATCAGAATTCGAGGTGACCTTTTGCGAAAGAGATTTGTGAAAAATGTTTGGCGTTCACTCCCTTTTTTTTTCTCGTTTGGAAAAACGCTCATCATTTATGGATGAGTATCTCTGTGGATGCTTTTACTCTCTGGGATAGTATAAGTGGCACCTAGCATATCTCAGAACCCGTGGCTGAAAAGGAGTGGTCGGGGTGGAAAGAGACATACCAACCATGGTATCCTATCCCGTCCTCTGATGACTTACGCCTATGGATAGACATACGCTTGCGCGAAAATTAATGATCAAATGAACCCTGGTGAATGGAAGTGTTTGTTGACGAGTGTTGGCTACGACTGAGAGGGAAAAAATATCAAGGGAGATAATCTGCCTATTTTCAAAACCTAGCTATTGTTCGCGTTTACGTGCCTTGCTTTTTGGTTACAGGCTTGTACTCTTAATTGAAGAGTGTTTTTTCCAAAAGTCGGTATGTGGTCTCTGAATATTTCTGAAATAAATGGAAGTAACATTACCGTGATTCAAAACTTAAATTCACACATTCATTATTTAATGTTAAATGACGTAAAATCTGGAGCGCAGCTTTTGAGCTCGCTTAAGTTTTTAATGAATTAACACAGAAATGCATCTTTGAATACATCACTAACTCATTTTTCATTTTCAACCAAAGTGCATTTAGTGAGTTTTAGTAAAACGCTCTTCATTTGTACTTTCATTTTGGGGTCGTGCAGCTCATGGGTTATATTATTTGACCTCCTCTTTTCCCTCTTTCGGCATGCCTTGCTTTCAGTGATATGGGTTCCATGGGGGATATGTTGATTTAATGGGAAAATTGTGTTCACTTTATTTTGCCAGGCACTATTAAATTTAGCCCTGGGCTGGAATTGTCAGATAAAGGGTGGGGCTCAGGCGGAAGAGAAGGGGTTTGGCCTTAACCAGTGAAAAAGATAGGGTGTGTTTAATAGCCAGCAAGCTCAAAATGTCAATGGGCTTGCTAGAGTTGGGTCAGTTTTAAAACTTGGGCCACACATTGAGCTTAAATCTGATACGAGTCTCACTGAAAACTAAATCTTTAGGTTCAGAGGGTAGCTCAAAATACTAATATAGCCCACAGAGGAGAAAGGTCCCAATTTCATCGCGGGCGTGTAACCTTTTGTCAGGTACGGAAGCAATGTCGCTACTCCTGTGATACTCGCTCTAATCAATCCAATCCGACTTGAGCTTTTCACAGCTCGGACCACAAAGATCGGTCCTAGCTCGATCTTTTTTTAAGCTCGAGTTAGTTTTTCCTAGTTCGAGCTTTCTCGATCACCGTAACACACAGTGGCCCTAAGGAATAAAGATCTGGGCTCGAGCTGAGGTCGCATTTGGGTAGCGTACGCCCACCTCGCAGGGAGGATACTTTTTTTTTTCTTTTTACAAGCCCCGAAAGTCTCTCTCTCTCTCTCTCTCTCTCTCTCTCTCTCTCTCTCTCATAAGTCGAGTTGATTAATCGAGCTTGACGAAAAGATCGGCTCTGTTCTGCTCTGCTCGGCTCGGCTCGGCTCGGCTCGGCTCGATCTTTTGAGGAGAGTTGCCCGGCTTTACTGTCACAGTCGCCCTGATGATAATCACCCAGATTTGCTTGGTTATTGTTGGTGATGTTCACCAGGCCTATACTATTAGAAAACTTCGGCGGGGCAGGCAAGCCAAGTGTCAAAATACCAGGCACCGAGTCCCCGTTTCCGACAGCACATCCAACGCATGAAGTTACAAAGGTATGCCTAAGACTACGCAGCTAGATTGTCGTGGAGAAAGGGGGAGGAAACAAAATTAGGTCCGGCAACTCAATTATAGTAAGAGTAAGGAGTGACGTTCCCCCCCAAGGCCGGTATTTCGTCTTCTGATAAAGCGCCGGGCTATAACAATCTTGTCTTGCCTGTCGCTTACTGTTCAGTTTGGAGACTTCCCTGGATAGACGCGTGCAAGGTAAGGGAGAGAGAAACAGTTTATATACGAGGCCTGCATTAATTAGCCTATATTCGTGACTTGTGTGAATGTAATCTACACCTGCTACCACTGCTAGTGAAGTTGGCTGTGTGTTTTACTTCTCATTATATAAACGGACACAGTGATGGCGGTTGTGATGATGATGATAACGAACACTTAATGTTGTCATTATGATTCTCATCGTGATATCACTGTATTCCAAATGCATGAGTGTGTAGCAAAATCGGATTACACGCAAGTAGATCTGTGTGCTGTTGTGTGTTGATGTTGTTGATGATGTTGATGATGTTGTTGATGTTGTTGTTGATGATGATGATGTTGTTGTTGTTGTTGTTGTTGTTGTTAGGTTAGGTTAGGTTAGGTTATGTTATAGGTTGATATTGTGGAAGGTACAAATTTCAACATAGTGATAACGTTCGATACCGTGGGGATTTTAGGTTATACAGGAATAGACAAAGAGCCGTAAGCAGCTGACTACTATTTATATTTTTCTTGAAAATAGGTTAGCAGACCCTGGGGACGGACATTGTGAATACAAGCGAATGTCAGTGAGGGAGGGAGGGAAGAAAGCTCTTACAGAAACGATGATACGCTGGGACTGTGATGCACAGCTGAAGATGCCTTTGCAAAAATGAGCTTTGCACCATAAAAAAAACACAAAGCCCTCTCACGATATAATGAAAATATTGTTGTCTCATGCCTACCGCAGCACAGAAAGTCGTGACGCCAGCGACTCGTGAATAATCTTTCCGTAGCTAAATATATCAGTTGAGCCTGTTTAAAATTCCAAACAAAATGCAAGGCCTACAATTGATTTGCATTTTAATCAATTTTACCATAGTTTGTGGAATGCCCTAGAGATCAGCACTGACGTTTTGTATTCCTCAGTAACTTTCTCGCGAATGCTAATAACGGAACTGAATAGTCTATCTTTACAGATCTGAACTCAGGAAGTTGGGCATAAAAGTTTGATATATAAGATAGGCTTAATTTATCGGTTAAACTTTATGTAAAAGAAAGAACTAGAATGAGATTAAAAGCCAAAATACTCATCGAAAGACGTTCCAATTAACTAAAACTCTTTAGCTTTTCATTACTTTCGCTTTCTTTCATAATGTGGTTATAAACTTTCTCTCAAGTATTTTTATATAATATGTCTCAAATATTCGGTGGTTTTTTTTTTTTTTTACGATAGACCCAGATGTCCACAGTCAACCCGACATAAACTTCAATCGCATCTTCGGGGGAGGGGAGGTAGGGT
>JAWQUT010000104.1:639588-651386 GCA_033807755.1 Ellobium chinense | reverse complement strand
GGGAGGGGAGCGCTAAAGAAAGTTGGGATTACACGATGTTACGATTATCCAGTGACTTCTTAATAGAAATTACAGTTGATGTATTCACCTTCCTGAAAGATGTTGCGGTCATGCGGAATTTACACTTAAGAGAACATTGTATTTTAGCAGAGTTGACCGCAGGGTTTAGTTCTCTTCAGGGTTAGAATAATTGATGTTGGAATGTTCGTCATTGATTGGTGTGCTAGGGTTCACATATTTCAAGATGATGTCAAGGCTTCAGCTAGTGGTTTATTCCAATTGTTCAGTTATCGGATCTCTTGTGATGAACAAAGCTGCCATAGTGCAACCATACATTTTTAATGTGCTCAGTTTGCAAGTTCAACAACAGTTCCAGTTCGATTCCTGGTAGATCATACAGGTTAATTTATATGCTAGTTGGATCTTTTTGGTCCTTTTTACTATTTAAACGTCGAACAGAGAATCGCGGGGGGACGCTGTCTTGCCAAGTACACTTATTTCTATATCTCGCTCGCTTACGCTCTCTCGTTCTCTCTCCCTCTCTCATCTTTCCCTCGTGCGTGCGTGCGTGCGTGTGCATGTGTGTGTGTGTGTGTGTGTGTGTGTGTGTGTGCGCGCGCGTGTGCGTGCGTGCGTGCGTGCGTGCGTGCGTGCGTGCGTGCGTGCGTTCCTTCGTTCGTTCGTTCGTTCGTTCGTTCGTTCGTTCGTTCGTTCTTGTTCACATTTTCACTGCGCGAATGTCAGTTCCATCATTGGCCGACTTAGCTAACATTATTGTTCCTGTTGACTGGCGTATTAAGTCGCCCAGCACTATTATGGTAAATTGCCTCACTCTTACGAAACAAGTTAAGCCGCTGATATTCTCTGCCGGTATCTAAGCATACCCAGTGTCATAAATTAGGCTTGTTGTGACGGTGACAAGGATGGAGTCGCTGAGCGGACAAAGGCAACAGTGAAGAAGCGCAGGAAATTTCACGGATTAGACCGTTCTTAGTGAACTTCAATAAAGCTTACTTCCGGTTTAAGCAAAGTAGTGGTGTGATTGCGTTATCTTAATTGCGCTTCCGGAAGTAAAAGATTGTCCCCTGCGAGCCAGTTTTGCGTATCATGGTTTTGGCAAATCGCCCCTTAACAGCCAGTTTCGAGTATGATGATGGTTATGGCAAATTTTACAAGAGAGACAGGAAAAAAAAAACTGATTAAACCAGTTCTGAAGGGGGTTACGGTGGTTTAAATCGAAAATGACTTAATTTAGTGATAGGACTCTGCATATCACCATTACACTTTTGAGGGAGAAAATAAATTTGCAGAGATTTTAATGTTACGCGTTTGGGAACTGTAAATAAAAAGCGTAACTGTAGTTGCGCGAAATGAGTTCATCATGAATTCATGTTATGCGATTGTATACCTTATTGCAGTGCTTCATCAAGACTTGTCAATGGATCAGGTACATATGATTGCTTTCAAATGGGTAAAAATGAAAATTTGCACCCGGCAACAAATTGGATATTACCCAGAAACACTTTTTATTAAAATTAATGACACATAGTTATTATCATACCTCTGTTTGAAGCATGTTCCACTTTAATTTAAATAATCATAAAAGTGATGTGGCAGTCGACAGTCTACGATAACACTGAACGATTAAAAAAACCAACAAGATAAATTCTACTGATAAAGGAATATTACTAGTCGCGTCATGATCGTAACGCAATCATCAGATCTTCTGAGTGAAGAGACAACTATACATAGTAATACTTGAAGTGGAGGTCGACATTTCACAGCCTACTTACTCAGACGACGAACATTATGATCTCAAGAGGAGATTCATGCGTTTTCCTGAAGCCAATAAAGAAATTACATAATATAGACTATCAAACACTTCGATCATGTCGAAAGATGTGGTGGCTGCAAAGTATTTAGTTGGCAGACAATGGGCTTGCAGTATTGTACCACTGCAAAAGTGAAGTTCTTGGTTTAATGTCCCCTTTGTCCAGCAACGGGCTTTGCATCTCTGTTTCAGTCCTATTACAAATTCTTTAAGATAGCAATTATCTTAACACTGACTAAAACTCATAATGATGAGTTTATGACCCACTAACATCACTGCAGTCTGGATTAGCAACTAGAGAGATTATACATGTACAGCATTACCCAAAGTTGGTGTATGCCGCGACTATACATATTATGATATTATGATAATTCTATCATGTAGGATACCGGTTCATGTCTCTTAAAAATGTTGAAATTGGTATCTTTATAAAGAATGTCCTGAAGAGCGGAGTCCCTATTGCTGAAACAAAATGCGATGTTGCAGTTACCTCATACAAACAGTGGACTCTTCGATAAACCATGTGTGAACAGTATGGTTGGAGCAGTTCTTATTCAGAAGTTTTTTATCAGACGGATGGACATCACTTAAGACTTATAAGGACTCACTAGTTCTCTTTATATAGGCATGCTAACCACCACTGATCAAACCAGGTTTTAGTCTCACGATTTTTACATAAAGAACCTTAGATCCATCACAATGTTCTTAAGAATATCTAGAACTGGATGCATGCCCGTGTTCGATAAGATCATTCGATAATGTGATCTGAAGTGTTGCCTTTCACTCAGTTTCGGTTATCTTTGTTCTCAGCTGACTGCTGTGTCCTGAGATAGTCTAGTCTCTAAGGGGAAAATCGTGCAAAATGATGATAAAAGCGTGTAAATTCGCATACAGGATCTTCAGGGCATTAGTAATCATCTATGCTATAGAACCACATCGACAGATCATTAAAAGGTTGAATTTGGAAGCCATCAGTTTTTCACTATATAACATATATTAAATCATACTCATTTCCATCACCAATCGACTGTGCAAGTTTGATGCTGTTATCATCATTTGCCTAAAAGTCGATATTTTTGTCCCTTATAGACTGGGCTAAGAAGGAGCTTTTTGGTTTTATGATTTGTTGTTATCTACATCCCTTCTTCTACTCTTGATTTTCTCTCATTTTCTTTTGCCTTTCCTTTGCACGTATGTGGATTCTGTCATATCATCCGAGTACTTTAGTCTGTTAGATTCAAGACAAATGGTGTTTGAAACTCTTGACACATTTATGACACCCAGTCATAAATACCAATTAAACTGAAATCTTGTAAAATAATTCTTAGGAGCTATAATCGGACGTGTGATCTGTTGTAATCCAAAGTTTCTTGCTTGCCAACAAAGGCATTCAAACTTTTGGTTTTACTTATCGGTTCTATTAACAGAAGATGAAGTCAGTGTGTGTTTTTTTTTTTTTTTTTTAATTTAACCCCAGATATCGCTGGGATCCCAGCCAACAGAGGTGTAAGCTGTGTCCAGCACTCTATTATTGATGAAGTCGATGATGCAACCTCGCTCCTGAGTTAAGTTTAGAGATAATGTATCAAAGATTTTCAAGCTCTTGATGACATGCAGAAATCACAGAGCTTGTCCATGTGAAGGTAATTTTGATTTATGCCTTGTTATGATTTCTAGGCGAAAATCGCAGCAAAATGGTGGAATTCATCCAGTCATAGTTATTTTATTTTTGTTAAACTGGGTAATGACTCAACAGATGGCCAGTCCTCTGGTGGTGGGTGTAATGTTCAGCGTCCGGTACCAACGCTCGAAAGACACAACACCCTTAAATGCAGTTCTTTAAACGTTTAAACGTACTTTTACACAAAAAAAAAAAGCCCCAAAGTCTACCACCTTTCTGACCAAGCAAATTTCTCAAAATGTAAGACATATCTCAGTAAGTCCACAATCATTAACGTTTTCTTAATTTATTGTCTCATGTCAGAAATTTTTTGTATCATTCTTAAGCAAATAGAATGTGCATTTCAGAGACTTCAAGAAATTCTTATTATATTGTAACAAAGAAATGTTATTACCGTAAACTTATTGTTATACACTGTTTCTCCCTGTTTGCATGTAATAAATCAAATGTATCTGAGTAACAATATAATACTATGCATCTGGTGTACAACAATAAGCATAGTGTTTTCAGATCGTAGCTACCTTCATGTTATCGCCCTTTATTTTGGAAACATTCAGGGGTCACTTACTGAGTTTTGGGAAAACACTTTTCAATTGTAAGTGTTATTATTTTATCTGTAATGTTTGCTCATTTTGTATGTTCTGCATACTTGAACTAATAAAGTTATTTGTTATTGTTGGACCGGTCTGTAGATTCACTGTTGCAGTCGGAATCGATGTGACTAACTCACCTCTCTTGTTCCACGTCTACAGTGCTCCTGCGTGTACTCTGCGTTCTCATCAACCTCGTTCTTTCGGTTTCTTGTCGCTCTTAATTAAAATAATAATCCTCTTCCTATATACTAGAATTCAGGAGTTTGTTTTCCATGGCACCAACAATAAGTACAATCGTACCAGCAAATCATAACTAGAATAAAAAATATGTTTCATGGAAAGAGAAAGCCAACAGCTTTATTAGGGAATAGTTTATTTCGTGACGTATCATTTTTAAATTTTGCAAGTGACATGACTCTGCATCAATTTTAGACTGATCATGTCAAGTCTTTCTGATTGAAACAAAAAGGGGTTTACAGTAGGCCCTAAGTAGTGGTCAAAAGTCGTGCTGGACAGTGCACGCAATGTTTTGGTTTGAGATATTTTAAATATATTCGACACAGTTTTAAACTGTAACACTGGTAAAATGCAGGGACTTGAATATACATTACAGTCACAAAGAGAAAAATAAAAAGCTTGAATCTGTACCGAGCTATTAAAACAATAATAATGCCATTTAAACCAGTTGTTTCATTGTGGCATACGCAGTTTAAAAGAAATCAGTAGAGAAAAACAATCCCCCCCCCCCCCCCCCGCCTCCCAGCGCTCCCCAAAACGCTGTTCTATCTCCGTGAAACATACTACACAATTTTATCAATGTTTATTTACCTGGAATGTCGCACTGCGTCTGTGTTTTGTCCACATTCCTCCGAGTCAAGTCCTTCGACGCTAAGTCTTGTTGTTATCAGTGTAAATGACTTTGACCTACAAGATGGTGCCGACCGTGATCTTCCCGATGTCTGGCCTTGGTGAAGGAATCAGAGCATTTTCGTAGCGTAACTGTGGACCATCAGATAAAACATTACTCCGACCGGCATTAAAGAACTCCCCACCATAACAAAGAGCAAGAGGTGGTCATGTCCCTTACCGAACTTTCCCCACGTGATGATACGTTGTAAATTTAAACAAATTTCATTTTTATACATTCAGAACCAGATGGTTGCGTTGTAGGCTCTTATGATTCTACGAACAATCTTTCTCAAGAAATCTAGATTGTTTCTCCTGTAGCTCTTTTTTTGTTCCTTTACTGCGTCTGTTTGGTCTTTCCAATTGGACAAAATGGGAAGCCACTCACCTTTCTTGTATTATGTGGGCAGTCCTTAGCAGGGGCGTAGCGAGGGTGGTTATTTTGGTGACCTAGCTCTTATAACCAACCAGCTGTCTAAAACAGTCAGTGGCCGGCATGGGTTAAGATTTCGCATAAGACAAGACATTTAGGCTACTAAGAACTATCTTGGTACTGGATATACACGGGTATTATAATTCTCATCGCCCTTTCTGCATACATTAGAGCCCGAGGAGCGACTGTTTCCAATTACTACAGAAGCCCTGTCACTTGAAATACCATACAGTTTCAGAGAAGTATAAATATTTTTTGTATAGGAAATCAGTCAGTTGTGATGTAAAGTCTACTGGAGCCAAAATAGAGCCAAAGAGCTGGTCAGTTATTTGGGAGCCAAAGGCTTTTAAAAATGGGCCAAAAGTCTTATTTTGCTCCAAAAGAGCTAAGTCTGGCAGCCCCGAGAAAAACCTGGGAAATTGTTCACGGAAAGAGGCTTGCCGCTCTTGCGCAAAAAGAAAATAGTAACAGCCACAACAGCAGGTAATGTAGTTTCCCCCTAGATTATTTGCCACCACATTTTTAAAAACAGTTCTGTTTCTCTCATGATACAGCCATAGATGCAATACACTGTGCTAATGGGAGCGCTGAATCTGTGAGACAGTTTATGGGATTTCAGATTATCGGCGAATAAAACTAGCTAACCCTGACAAAATCACAATGTCAATGCTTGTAAATGGCTATTAGCTGAAATAGTATGAGCGTAATGTCTGAACACGTTACAAAACATTTTTCAAACTAGTTAAATGCGTCGGCGGCAAGAGAGTAGCGAGGGTGATTCTTTTGGTAATCTAGCACTTATATCCTATCGTAATGTTTTTTGGTGAAGGTGGGATGGAAAAGGGCAAAATTTAGAAATATCTTTTGGTTTGCTCACTAAGCGTATTTGTTATTTTTAAAAGTTGCGTATTTGATATGCTGTTATTTTCGGTTGCATCAGATATTTCTTTCTTCTACAAAAACATGAACATTCATTGCTGATTGTCTGAAACCACCAATGCTTAGGAGCATGTTTTAAAAAATATGTCTCTGTCAACACCGACATTTTCACGTTATACATGTACATAATACTGTAAACTGCCAATGTAAAATAATCCCAATAAAGTTATCATTAGGCAGCGATGACAACAACTTTAAGTAACGATGACACCAGTCAAACAATAGGGCGAGACACTTTTAATCTATAGGAGAAAAAAAACCGAGGTATTAAGATCTCCTTCCTCTTGCTCCATCTAAAAGTAGCATTGAGAAGTTAGCGATTTTAGAAACTATTCCCATCAAACAAAGCAAATTAAAGTTGGGTTCGTCACCATCTATACAATGTTCGAATGTTTATGATACCGTCCGCTTTTTTTTGGGTTCGAGCTGGAGTCAAATCGCATGCGAAATAGTGCCTCAAAAATGTCTGGAAAGGACCAATTGGGGTTAAGATTTGATATAACACTGGAACATTTACTTCGAACTGCCTATGTATTGTATATATACGTAGGTATTATATGATCCTAAGTCTTTTTACACACATTAGTGACTGTTAATTGGAAACAGTTTTAAGATCGTTCTTTGATTCGAGTTCATCTAACAATATTATGACAGAATCTCGATCACTACCAAAACAGTTTTATAAAAGACATGAACCAATTTTGACTTAACTCCGTTTGAACTAACAAAGAACCAAGGAGCCAGTCAGTTATTTGAGAGCCAAGGGCTTTAAAATAATAATGCAAAAGAACAATGTATTTGGGTTCCTAAAGAGCTAAATCTGGTAATCCTGGTATGGTCTAAACTGCCAACCTGTTAGCGCTGAAAGAAAAAAAAAACTGGAAGTCGTGTCGTGCATGCAGATCTTGTGTAAAAAGAAACATAAAAGGCCGTCAGAATAGCAAATACGCAAATTTCTCCCTCATACTCTTTGCTTTTAGTCTATAAGTTTTTCCATTTACATTCTCTTTGGATGCATTGAATTGTTGCTATGAGAGCGATGAATCTGTGAGACAGTGTATAAGCTCTCAGATTATCGGCGAAGAAAACTCTCTCTCATTGACGTAGATCGTATTGTCAATGCTTGTAAATAGTTCCTAGGTGAAATAAGACAATGCTGATGTTTGAACATTTTGGAAAACGTGGAGATAAATCAAACTGTATTCGACAAACAGATAATTATGTTGGATATCTCAGATTCATAGATTACATGGACGCTACGCCCCTGGCTTAGTACCAGTCATGAGGAAGAGTGCGCAACTACTAGAAGTTTGTTAGCAATGTGCCGCATTTTTCCAAAACAGGAAGTTGTTAGTGGAATATCTTAACAATCTAAAGGATGGTGGTCTGCATGCTAAAGATATACTATAAGTGTAGCAAACACATCTCGGAAGTCCGTGCATTTTTCCTGCCTCTTCCCTGTCAGTCTCAGCTATCTTGGCTTGCCCAGAGACTGATATTCCTTAGCTAAGGAAGAAGTGTGGCTTCCCATTTTATTAAAACTACAGGGCCAAACAAATAAAGCCCTTATAAGCATCCTTTCTAGTGGGGAGTTTCAACGCCACTTCGTATGTTTGAGTGGCTTCATAGGCTTGGGTGCTGTTTACATACAGTTGACTAGTGTTAAAATACTGAATTCTTCTCAAATGCGCATTGTGTGGTAAATGAAGATGATAAAGATAGATGGTTGTCTGTAGTGGTTTCGTGGATTAGAAGAAACATTGTCCTTACAAGACTCGCTTTTTGAATACTCAAAAAAAAATATTTTTTTTTGATCCATTTCTTTATTTTAGACAAAGTTTTTCCAGTCTTCATTCCTCTTTTTTGTAGTTTATGTGTGTTGTGCGTTAAGTCCTTACCTTAGCAGTTATGTTCAATTCCTACTGTGACTTGGGATCCTCGACAGTGCTCTCCTTCTTCCAAAGGCAACGAGCAGTTAGCAAAGTCTCTCTTGAGCACATCATTTTCACACGTCCCATCGTCCTGGCTTGTGCTGACGACACTAAAGTCTGTGTCTACTTAAGGCAAAGCACACCATCGTCGAATAGTCTAGTTAGCTCACTATCCCTGTTGCATGTCCATACCTTCTCTCAGAATCACCTCAACGTGAAATACAAACATCTGCATTAAGAGAAAAATACAAAAGACTGTGTCAGAAGAAGATCTCTGAGAATGATATCATCAGTGGCAATAAAACAACACTGACATCACCTGGTTCATTAACCAACCAGTCTGCTGATCCTATTCACACAGCATAGCTCTTTCACTCATACTTCCAGCTTTCGTTCACCAGCGTGCATTGTGGAGCCGCGTGGCCGCATCATTATTGGTTTGAACTCAAGATCTAAATGCTGTGGGTTCGATTCCCGACCACAGTGTGTTGCAAGTACCTCGGGAAAGCATTTCATTCATATTTTCCTCAGACCACCTGTCCATAAAATGGTACCTGGCTATAGCCAGTGGAAGATATCGTCATAATGCTAGTATTCAGCGTCTGTAAATGGCAACAGTCTTTTATACTCCTCAGGGAGCTGAGAACCACCTTCAATGATCTTGCTTGTTGGAATAATATTATGGTCACGTGCACTGGCATTGTCTGAATATGAGACTTATAAACCTCATCATCATTATTATTATTATTTTGTGCGAGAGCCAGACTTGCTATGTAGAAAGGGAACGAATGGCCAAACTTGTTTCTTGGCAGTCCTCTTGTCATTTGTTCATCATCCCTAGATATTCTGAACCAATTCATTTCACCTGTGGATGCAACAAAATATTCAATTCTCCGTTGCCAAAGTGAAGTGGCATCTTCAGCTTGCGGAGTGAGAGACACAGAGTAGAATGAACTGACGTTACTAACAACGGTGAGGAGAGAACAACAAAATTCTAGGACATAAGTGAGAAGACAATAGCCAGAGCACTTGGTTCTGGAAGACTAAAAGCCAAATTGAGCAGGGGAAGACCTTGAGAGAAACTTGTGGATGGAATGGCAAGTGGCTGGAGACACAAGTAGTAATGAAATGTTGAGGTAGACGGCAGACTGACGGCAAAGGAGATCCATAATAGCCTACGCCAGTCCACATGGCACTTGAAAAAGAAAAATGAATATGCTGACAGAACTGATAATGAAGGAGGGCGATAGGAGGGCGATAGGAGGGCGATAGGAGGGCAATGGGAGGGACTAAGGGCTCATTGAAAAGGGCAGAGGAGGGAAAAGAGACACGCAAATTTAGGCATCATAAAAAAATGTGGAATAATGAGAAAAAGTGGAAAAAGTCTGTAAGAGAGGAACGTGAGAATCGCACAGAGTACAAATTAAACACCTTTCCATACTTAAGAAATAACATTGGCAAACGAAGAGAGGGCGATATTAAAAAAAAAAAGCCCAAAGTAGAACGAAAATGACTAAATGCGAAAGCTTAGGACTTTTATCATATTTCAATTTCTTGTTTCTTCTTCCTCCAGTATTAAACTCCTAATATCGCCACCATCGTCACCGATCATTACCATCAAATCGGCACAACGATACCCAGCTTCATTGGCTTTAAATTTAACATACCTGTCGCAAGCGCACTGCAATTTCCACCTTGCCATTGCTGTAATCAAAGAATCCATACGTGTTCAACCTCTGACCCAGTCTTGATATTGCTGATCAATGCCGGTGACTTTCAGCTGCACGATGCCGCAAGACGAGGTCTTCCAGATGTCACGTTTGGTGGGAGAAGCTCCACTTTCGTGTCTGCTAACTGTGGGGTCATAAACAAAACAGCTTTGAGCAGCACCATAGGAATTACTGTACATGCTGAGCATTCGCTAAGACAAGGTTCTTTCATAACTAGTATGAGAAATCACTGGGGTGTTTTTAAATTCTAAAAATGTAAAGATTGGGAATTGACCTTGCAATATTTGAAAACTATTGTAATTGGTAAATATTCATGAACAGATTTTGGAAAGGAAATGGGGATTGTTAAACAATACATTACCAAAACATTCACAGATTCAATAGGATTGACGCCTGACTGGAACCTACAGGAAAAGAACGGTGGAAAGACCAAAAAAAAAATGGAGAAAAAAAACATGGAAAAAAAACCAAAACAGTATTAAATTAATTTCAACAGATAGATAAAATAATATGGAGTTCTGCTAAGCAGACATCTCCTAGATAGGTTCGCTGGAAAGGCAGTGTGTCGACCCTATGCCCGCATGAGGGCAACAAGCTTTAGCAAATAGAATGAGCCGAAGAGTTTAAGCCAAAATAGCACTTTAAAAAGAAGTGCCAGTACTATTTCCACATCGTCTTGAAATTAACAAAGAACAGATAACAGCGTGAACAGATTACCGTAGTGCTCTCGACACGAGCCTCTTGTTTTGCATTTCTCTGCCAGACGTGGGTTGCGAAATGTCGCATGGTGAGGCTATATATCTCTGCTGAGACCATGGGCATTGCAGTTTCCAGATCAGAGCCCCCACTCCGCAAAACAGTTCGGGTTTAAGCCATTAAGAACTTGGAGCATTGTGCATAACAGTCCACCTTCTATCCCTTTTCCCTCACGTCCAATTCTGTGTTCCCAACGTTGTCCAGCTAGACGAATTGGGCAGCAGAGATGAGGGAGGAAGTAGGCGTGTCTCCTTCCCCAGCAGTCCTAGCCAGAACCCGCACTTCATGTCAGCATCTCTCTCCAACAAGATGTTGCTTTTTGGGTTCTTTCATGGTACTGTGCTCTCTCTATGGCTATTCTCCCCGCCGTTGGTAGGTCTTAATCCAGTCACAGTGTACTGTTCCCATCAATGTTTTAGTCGGCTCTTTTTTCTTTCAACATTTTTATTGCGTCCACCATCCCTTCATGTAATCAAAGTAACATGCATATTTCATGGCTTTGAGTTTGCCTGGTCAATGACGACATCTTATGCCAGCTCTGTTCATGACCGTTTCATCTCCTCATTAGCTGTCCATGATACTGTAAGAATCTCCTGGCGGTATTCACTTTCCAATTCCTTCCTTTTCCGTATGCGGACGTCTTTATTCACCGCCCAGATGACAACCCTACGCCTGTACTGTGGAACAGGCATTTTTGCACTTCTAGCTTACTTCCTAGATAACTTGGGCAGCGAAATGGCTTCCTTGCTTCGGGACAAATCTATACGTGCTAAGCCTCCCAACCAAGGATCCATCTGATGTTAAAACAAAAAAACATCTGCTTTAAACTTAAATTGCGGAATGCACACTCATACACGTCTGCAAGGATGATGATATGTTAAACAAGTCTTTCCTTAACGTTGAAGATCGTTATTGTTGTCTAGTGTGACTGCTGTTTGCTATTTGTTGTTCAGCGAGTTGAGTGATCGCATGCATAATCATTGCTTTAGTTAAGGCAG